>WJFB01003516.1:0-12958 GCA_009870185.1 Pygmarrhopalites habei | reverse complement strand
GAGAGTCTCACCGTCCGAAAGAGAGGACAGGGTTCGAGAATTATTTGCTATACGATAGACAAGTTTAGATTTGAAGGGACTCAAAGCACTTCGAATTAGGTTGAATGAAAAAGAGGAGTCAGTTGCATTATTACGTAGCGAGGTCGAAAAATTGTTCAGGATACAAGCAGAAGGATTGGAAGTATTGAGTTTGGAACTGAGTATGTATGATGATGTGAAGGAACATTTTGAGGCTCTCCTTCGAAGATTTTCCAATAGTTTGAGAACGTAAACTATTAAAGGTTGTTTCATCACTCAAGCTGTTGTGGAGCCCACGATTGTCATCGATTTTCCTCCCATGCCCAAATTACAAATCATTCAAATGGAACAGTGTTACCAGTTTCTCACGACCTTTGAATCTATATCCATTCGTTCTTCCAAGAAAAAGGAGAAAAGATCAGTCCGAATTGAGAATGACACCTCAACATCAAGTCCAGCTCCAAAGAGGCCAAGAGTTCATTTTGCTGAGGAAGAACGTGGAGAATTTTTTTCTGTCTCCTTGAACCTCCCTGCTTTCCCAAAACTGGAGGAACTACTCTTGGGGAGTTTGTATGACATTCAAAATTTACATTTCAGTCGTTACCCCAAACTCTCAATTTTCTGTGTCAGCAGTCCCTGGCACCTCACTGTCAAATTTCCTCCAGAGCATTCACGACACAAAGTTTATTCAGAGATGACACAAATTCAGCTTCCAGACAGTCTCCAGGACTTCAGTTTTGTGCAACAAATACCTAAATACTTCCCAAATCTTGAACATATTTGGATCTATCTTCCGAGTGTCAAAGTTGTCAGATCATTTACCATGGCAATGATGGGTATGTCCAGATTGAAATATTTGAAGCTGAAGATACAATTCGACTTTCCATCTTCACTAGACGACTGTTTCCTGAGTAAACCATCCACTCAGAATGTCCAATCTCAGGAGGAAATTGACAAGATTAGGGTTTTGAAAGAGTACAAAATGCGGAAGGAGTATGTAGAGTACAATAAAATTGAAGTTCCAGATCGAGACAATTTAGTCAGTCTGGAGGATGAGGAGAATTTTGCAGGATTGTGTGTTCTCAGCGATAAATTTGAAGACCAAAAAAGTTTTCTCATCTACCATGTCCCTAGGACACTTCGTCTTCCCAAAGGAGATTTGCACTGGAATGATGACAAGTGCGAGTTCAGTGACACACTGATAGGCTTCAAGGAGTATCCCTTCTCCGCATCAGCTTGGATTAATAGTCCTGAGGATATTTTTACGGACGACCATTTTGATGTAAGGATATTTGATTTTTTGAATGAAAATTTATCTCTTGTTGCATAACCTTTGTTTTATTACATTTATTAGTGTATGGTACACACACACATTCACACATTTGTCTAATTTTTCATGTCATCTTTTAAATTTTCAGCTCTCAGCTGTACCCCATCGGAAGCTCAAGAAGGACCATGAAGAAATTTTTTTGCAGGTTGATTCGTCTGCCCAGGGCAGTATCGCCAAAAAGGAACGAATGGATACTCAGTAACAGTAATCTTTTTTTTGTGAACGACGAGAATAATTGTTTAAGCCTCAATCTTATATATACCTGATCATATAAGACTAAGACTATTTTTAAGTATGTTACATACAGTATGTATAGTCATGCAAGACAACAGTAATTGAAAAAGGCTGAATGCTTTTTCGATTTCTAACTTATTTGATTAGTATAATTTATTACTAATTACTACTAATTATTACTAAATTCGTCTTACATATTAGTTTAATTTTTATCCTTTTTGAACCCTTTATACTTTTTTTGCTTTTTGATATGGGATAAAAGGGTTGACGAATGCTCATAGTACACTACATAACGTAGTTGATTTTTTGTGAGTTAAATCTATCGTACATTTTATATGTATTCATTTTCTTCTGTTTTTGAAATTCTGAGTAAGGTTTCAATAATAATCACAATGGCATTTTTCGCCATGATACACTATAAGTACATGTAATTGTCATTGGATTGTATTTTGATCATGTTGAAAAATATAAGACTAAAATCCTGACAAACTGTAGTAGAGTATCTTTCTAATACTTATCAAATATCTTTGACATTTCTATTATTATGTTACAACTTCTGAGGTACTAACTTCCTTGCATAAAATTATACGTGAAGACTATTATATACTTGGCTTTTAGTATGACATTTAAAATCGTTAGTTTATGTGTCGGCACATGTCCAAATTCTGTTTGTATAGAGTCCATACTATGGATTGTCATAAAATGACTCATCAAAATGGTTATGACTTGTCTCCAATTTTGCTATCCGAAAACCAAAGGACGATGGGTCAAAGTTTGATTGAGAGTATTCTGATTTAATCTTTGACCCGGCACTGAGATTGGACTGTCACACTTTGTCTTGACACTCCATTATATCTTTTTTAAATGCTCACATATCAGCCGATAAAGTACTTTATCTCTCTCTCTTTGTGTGTACTTGTCAACCAGGATTGTCAATAATTTTATTTACCCCAAGTTATTATTATGACACATTTACTTGTGAAGCGCAGGAGACCAAGTAGAGTTTCAAACCTTCATCCAATTTTTGTTCCTTGTTCATTTAATTCTGCCATACCATTTAGGAGTAATAATTGTAAAAATTTAAGAACGGAAAAGATATTTTTTAAACACAATAATGAGGACAGAATTTAAAATTGGGATATTCGTCATAATTTTTGCTGTCTCCTACTACCGTTACAAGGGGAGTGGGCCGGTCATGCTCATTGAGACAAAGTCAGGTCATGTCAGTGGGGTTTCAGGGGTCTCGAGGGATGGAAGAGAATATTTTAAGTGGTTACAAATTCCTTATGCTCAACCTCCAGTTGGACCACTGAGGTTTGCTGTAAGTTTATTACAGAACTTTTTTACAGTTGAAAAGATTTTCAACTGACAGTTAAATATTACTAGTATTTTATTAAGTGATTTCGCAAATCTGACAATCGTCACATTCCATTTCTTAATTTAATGACTCCTTAGTCAATAAACTTTACCTCCTAGTTTCAATTCCTATTGTTTTATTCACAATCTATAAATTGTGTAAAAATCGGAATGAATATTAGTTTACAGTGTTATGACAAGAATTGTGTGATTTTTCTAGAGTCCAAGGCCAGTGAAAAGGTGGGATGGAATCAGAGATGGAGGATCTTATGGTGTGTAAGAGCGATTTATGATATTTTAAAAATAATTTTATGAAAATTGATTAGTGACAAAGCTTTTGATCAAAAGAAGAATAAAATTTTTTGTACTCTTATAGGTCCAGCCTGTGCTCAACTTGAAATCCTCACAGCTGCGTTTACTGGCGAGGAGGTTCATCACAAATAGACAAAATAAATTGCAGTGGAGTTAAAATATTTATGTTTTAAAAATACATTTCGATAATTTGATATGGATGTTATGCTAGGATTGTCTTCATCTCAACATTTTCAGGCCAAAGGTAAAACAAAATTTTTTTTCAATTAAGAAGCATTCTATAACCTGAAAACTTCGGTGAGTCTCACCAATCTATTATTCAATCTATTTTTGAATTGAACAAACGTGATTTCACCCTAAATTTTTAGGTTGAAAAAGGACTTTTACCCGTCATGGTCTACATCGTAATAATTTTAATTTTTTATAAAAAATTAATCTGAACAGTAGGACTTGCTTTAGAAATATTGTAATTATTACTTGCGATTTATTTTTTTCGCATGGTGGTGCGTTCATTGCAGGATATTCCAGAGATTTTGAACCCGATTACTTCATGGATGAGGATGTCATTTTAATCACAATCAATTACCGAGTCGGGATGCTAGGTATAATTTCTACAGAACAAATTATTTTGAATATTTTTCGTATATTTTTCTTTGAAAAGTTTTGTTGAAAAATTGGCAGGATTTTTGAGTACGGGCGACAAGGTTATTCGGGGTAATATGGGACTCAAGGACCAAGTCCTGGCTTTGACCTGGATTAAAGAAAATATCCAAGCTTTTGGAGGGGATCCAGAGAAAATCACCATTTTCGGGGAAAGTGCAGGGTAAAATTTTAACAAATGCATTTGATTACGTCATAATCAAACCAAATTATTATTATTGTTTCTGAATTTTTAGAACATTCTTATTTAAAATATATCATGGATACAAATTTACAGGGGTAGTAGTGTCCATCATTTACTCTTATCCGAGAAAACTAAAGGTCTTTTCCAAAGAGCTATTAGTATGAGTGGTGTAGTCAACTTTTGGGGACTCCGCCCATCACAAATTGTAGCCGATCGAACAAAGAATTTTGCAAAAAGTTTGAACTGTCCAGTTGACAATAGTCAAACGATGACAGACTGTTTACGGAAGTTGAGCGTTACGGATCTCCTTCATGCTTTCTTCGAGGCTGTCGTGAGTATTATTTTTTAAACCTTATTAGAGTTTTTTTGACGTATAGCTATGAAAGCATAAGGATATATTAGTTGGTAAATTTCTTTCCTAATGTTTTTCTGAAAAAACAAAATCGTTTTTTCCATGACTTGTTAGGAAAGTACAACTTTTCAACTATGTTACCATTTGTCACTTTTTCCTTACGCTCAGTTACGCCTTTTAAAACAAGTGAGAGAAAAACTTACTCTTCACAAGAAAAATCATGATTATTACTTGTAATAGTCATAAAAATTTGTGGTCATTTTCTTATTTTTAATTTGTTTATTATCCCATAAAATTTTGTTCCTTGAAAAGTGTGACCAAACTCAAGGCTGTTCCTTTGCACATAGCCATACAATTTTTTGGTCATTAAGCTAGAAGTAGTAATTTTTAATCAGTGTATCAAAGCATTTCAATATCAGTTAAAATTAAATAAGGAATCTTTTGTTTGTTCCAGTACGACGGGAACGCGTTCAAGCCATCTGGTAAAGGAGAAGTCCTCAATCCCATTGTAGAACTAATCGAGGATGAAGAATCATTCTTGACCGAATCCCCCCTCAAAATAGCTGCCGAAGGTCGAGCTCACAAAATCCCTTGGATGACAGGCTATGTAGTTGATGATGGTCTCATAACTTCTGCTTCCTTCTATAGGGAACAAGGTTCCCTGGATATGGTTGAGAATAATTTCGATGAGCAAATGCATAAATTCTTCTATCTATCTGTTTTCCCTCAAAATGAAGCAGATGAATTTACCAAGGCTTTTCGAAAATTTTATTTTTCTCATATCGACTCTTCAAAAGGAGTATCCGAAAATTTTGACCTACTCTTCAAAGCTTATACAGACTTTTTCACTGATGGAGTCTTTTCTACTTCAACTCAAGCTGCTTTGGTTCAACGAGAATTCTCACCAGTTTACGCCTACTATTATAATAGAACAGGAGGACCCGGATTTGGACATGCCATGTCGGACCTTGGAACAAATTTCCGAACAAAGATTGAGTACGCATTGATGTTGACTAGAAAATTCATCAATCAGTACATTTTCGGAGTTCCACCGAGAGATTTGGGTGAGTTTTTTTTAATAAAAAAAATCTGTTAGAAAACTCAATTTTATAAGGAACATGGAAAAAAATTAAAATTAATCATTTAATACAGGGACTTGTCACATGGACGAACTTTTGATGCTCTTTCCAATGTTTGATCTCCTCCGAGTCGGAAAAAATCCGGACTGTCCAGACTACAAATTTTCAAAAGAGATGACGAAACTTTGGGTGGATTTCGCCAAGGACGAGTATGAAAAATTTTGTTTTTAAAAAAATTGGAAAACAATATTATTGTACGTCATGAATGGGAATTTTTTATGATTATTCTTTGTTGTGATTGTGGTTTCCGTTTCTTTTGTAGAACCACAATGAAATTTAGAGGTGTCCCATTTGTGGCGACAGGGAAAGAGGGGAAATTAAAAGTTATGGTTATTGATGAACATCCGGCCATGACAGAAGAGCCAGAGGGGAAAAGACAAGAATTTTGGCGTTCCATCAACTACCTTCAAAGGTATGGGAAGGCTGTTCAGGATTACTCAAAAAGAAAGTAACAAAATATTTTGAACTGTGATTTTAAAATCCTAACTGAATTTCTTATAATGCTCAAAACTATTTGAGTATATGGCAAGGGAAAATACTTTACTAGTCAAAAATTACCAGTCTAAGTTTATGACTTGACGTATTTAGGTATATAGTAAATGTTGCAATAGTATTTAAATGTAAAAAACTTTAATTCCTAACTATGGTATTACTACAAGTCTTGCAATACAAGACTTTACTTGTGCCAAAATGTTGTGTGTGTGTGGTAAATTAAATTTGCTTGATTAATTCCAAATACCCACTCCTGCCCTGTATCCAATTTTACTGACTGGATAACTTAATCTAAAACTGGCTAAACTTGACTAATATTCATTTAATGAAAAGATAAACATGTTTACCACGTAACCAGTTGATCATGATCAATCATGATAATTATATATACTTTTTTTGCTCCTTGTCACGTTTTCAACTAATTCTAAACGACTGCATTCCCCTCTGCAGCTCCTCAATTTATTGTACAAAATTAGTTTGACCAGTTTTTATAATTTATTAACGACAGGGAAAGTGTGTCGATAAAACTTAATCGACGATTTAATTCGATCATACGAAAGAGAGAAAACATTACAACATTACAAGTTTGTTGAGCATATCCTGCAATTAATCAATAATTTTTAAGATAGCAAGAAATTAATTTTGCACTCAACGATTAAGCTTAACCGATCAAAGATATATAGCCATTATCATAAAAATTCCAATTAAATTAGAGCACTGCAAACTTTGCACAGTGAACAGTGTAATATATAAATTCAGTTAAAAACTATAATCCACTTTCTTTCTTTTTCAAAAGGGCATGATTCCCCATTAATAAACCTCGCTTTTAAGCCTTATACTTTTTTTGCAAATCCTCTACATCCTTTATTACCTTTTATTGACTTCCCCCAAGTAACACATCATATTTAATTCACATCCATCAAGAATGATTGTATCTTCTTCCCTTCACCCGTCATGAGTACATAACGTGTTGTGTATCCCTGTCTCAATTTGACAGTCTTACACGCAATGGGAGGAGATCCTTCCATCTTGGATTTCCTTTCAATGTCAACTAGTAAGCTTTCCCCCTCCTCCCGTCTGATCACCTGATATGTGTCAATACTGATGAATTGTACGCATATGTACTACATGCTATTGCTTGTGGTTATGTCATCAGTACAATATAGGATTTACCACAATCGTACGAAATGAGTCCAGTTTTTATTCCTTCTCCTGTCCAAGGAAAGAAGGTAACCGGCTTAGCCGTATCATCACTAACATTAATTGGGATGCTGCGTAATCTGGAATATTCCATTCCTCTCTCTCTCCCTCTCTCTTTCTCTCTCTGTAATAGTTAAGTCAAATAGATAAAGATCATTTATTCCTCCATTGCCTTGCTGTATGACATTTATGTTAATTGTGGTGGAGAATTGGAGGTCGAAGATGTTTAGACCAGAATTTATGTGGAATATAAAATATAAATTTTCTTTTTTCGTCTTTCATCTCTTTTGCTCATGCTCGACTGTCCAAGGTCATCCAAATAGTAGCGTATTAGTAGAAGAAGAGTTTGAAAAAGTTCAATGTGCATCTCAGTGTGTGCACATGTCGTGTAACTATAATACACTTGGTAGTTACATATGGATTTAGTTAGATAGAAAAGAGTTCAGTTTTGAGTTTCCTCTGACCTTGAGTATTTCCCCCTGAAACGAGCTGCATGCACTTCAATGGAATTTTACAAAGGATATTATCATATAACATAATGTGTGTGTCTGTGTGGTGGGTACTGTCTCTGTCTCTCTCTGAGCCAGTGTAGTGTGTAGTGTCTCTTATGGAAAAAAGGGGAGGAGGCAGAGTGCCAACATTTATATTTGTAAACTCATTGCTTTTACTGCACATTCTTCACACACACACACACACAGTCACACAGTTGACGAATCAACTTTGGAGGCGATTGGTGTCATCGCGTCAATGTCACTCCTTTTCTCTTTTTCTGGTATAAACACACACGCACATACACCACCATCATCATCATCATCACCACATGAGGAAACTGAATTTTTATTAGTCAGCCAATTGGAAGGAGGAGGATGTGAGGTGGAGGAGAGTAGTGTGACCCTTCACACTTTTAAATTCGAATTATTACACTTTGGCCTTCCCATTATTCAATTTGGGAAAATGAATTTCAATTTCTTTGTGTGCTAAAAGGATGTGAGAGCTGTACAGGGAAAGAAATGTAAAGTTGAAACGAAAAAGTAGGAACAGTGATTTATGAAAAAACTGTGGAAAAAAAATCCCGCGCAAAAAAATTAGTTTTGTTGTTTTCAGTTTGAGACAATGAAGGAAAAGAGTGGAGAAATCATGGATCCGTCCATTTGGTTCTACTGTAAATTTTGCCGGTCTGTGTTCCATACTAAAATTGAATTGTTGAAACATCGGAGGAAAGTGCATCCGGATATGACGCGGAGGAGAAGGGAAGAGGAGGAGCGGGAGGAGAAAAGAGAAAGTGAAGATTCGGATGATGACATTATTTGGGATCAACAGTGGACATTTTCAAATAATGAGTTAGTTTAATACTTTAATTTTATCATATTTTACTTAAACTGATTTCGTTTTTCGTTTGAATATTTCTGCAAGAAAAAATGGTATAAAAATTTTAAATTTTGATGAATGTACTTCTGATTTTTTTCCAAAAGAAAAGATGTTCCAGAAAAAATGACTGGCGATAAGGAGGAGGAGGAATTTCCACTGGACATGGTAATGGATTATTCGATGAAGGGTCGACCATCTTGTGAGGAACGTATCCCTATTGTCAGTTTGGTCACTGAACGGTCCAAAATGACTGAAGACAAACAAATTCTTGACCTGTCGTCACCATCGTCCATTATTCCTTCGGGTTATCATCAAAGTACAAGAGAATTGACACAAGGAGTTGTGAGGTCAATCAGTCCTCCTCTTCCTCCTCCTCCTGTGAAAGAGGATGATCGGAAAAAACAGATTAATTGGGAGGGTCCAACAGCTTCCAT
Organism: Pygmarrhopalites habei; assembly: GCA_009870185.1. Lineage (NCBI taxonomy): Eukaryota > Metazoa > Arthropoda > Collembola > Symphypleona > Arrhopalitidae > Pygmarrhopalites > Pygmarrhopalites habei. The sequence goes on along the minus strand of WJFB01003516.1, from coordinate 3,879 downwards.
TCTACATGAATTGTTACTGGCTCCTTTACACTCAAAACCCAAGAAAAGACAATTCCCTTGTTCCTACTGTGGACGGATGTTTGGAAATCAGGGTAAGCTGGGTCATGGGAGGTCATATAACCTCTAAATATTTAGAATTATTTAGTCAAAACCTGCTTATTTTTATGCTAAATACTTTTTGACAAATCTTTCGAACTTTTGTGTAAAATATTTTGAGTGAAATCTCAAGATTTTATTCAAAAATATCAAATTTTAGTTTCTTAAGTAAACACGGAATATTTTGTGTTCAATTTTTCAGGGAATTGCCGTGTCCACGAAAAGATTCACAGCGGAGAAGGGAAAATGCACCAATGTCCTGTGTGCAATCGAGTTTTCAGTCGTTCAAATGTTTGTAAAAGACACATGGCCAAACAACATGATTTGAAAGTTGGAGTTGAATTTGGACTCCAGTCATTGTCTCCAGTAGTACTAGCCGTGGGACGACAAAATGAAGAGGAGAAGAAGAATGACTCAAGGTCAGGAGGAGAAGTCACGAATGTCGTGGGAAATGAAAGGATTTACGACAAGCAACCTGAGAGAATTAAACTGATTACTCAAAATTTACCTGGGAATAATTTTACTCACGCACCTTCCCCCTCATCCATCTCCTCTTCACCTCTTCCTCATCCTTCTCATTTAATTGTGACATGTTTGGCCTGGAATGGAACTGGATTAAAAATTTGAAAGGGCATTCTTCCAAATTTCTTTTTTTGTTGTGAAAAGTTTTTGGGAACAAGTAATTTAATTATGAGGGTATCTTGTTTTGAATAATATGTAGTTTTATTAATTTTCATTGTTTATAGTGTGAATAGGGAAAGTAGCAAGTGAAACTAATTTATGTCTTTTTTTGCAAATATTGGAAAACTAGAAAGACTGTACAAATAAATGTAAAATGATTGTGGTCATTTACTATATACTAAAAATTTGAGTGCTAATTTATTTGGTATTGTCATCATTTGGTGCCAAAAAAATTTCTGACGTCATATGCTTACTTATTTATGAGAGATTTTATTATTTAATAAAATTTTTATTTCACAAAATATTTCCCCAATGGAAGTTGTTTCTGCGGACGAGAGAGATCCTTGAACCACCCGCTCAAACTCAACCTCACTTTTTTTCCGAAAAATTGTGGATTTGATTGCAGTTAAACTTTAACTCTGTTGCTGGTTAAAAGTATTAAACAGGGTTTCTTTTACTCTCCTCATGGAAAACTAATTTTTGTGTGTCACGGGAAACACAATTTGGACTGTCACTCTCGGAATTGTGTGTGCTTGAAGGAAAGACAAGGTAAAATACGATACCATATTTCATCAAAATTACATATTTACCCTTTCATTTTATGTATTATTTGTTTGCTAATAGTCATTTATAAAATATTCTGCTTGTGTTTTTATTTATGTAGAACAGAAAATGGACAATCAAAATACAAAGAAGGTGAAGGAGGAGGAAGAGTCGTCAACATTAGACAACCCCTCTGTCCAGGGTCAATTGAGTGAAGAAGAAGAAGAGAAAGTCAAAAGAATGAATAAGACAATGCAGAAGGTGTTCGCAATTCCTTTGGTGAGTGTATTAAAATTCTGAGTTCTTTTTTTAGGAAAGAAGTTGTAAAAAAAATGACAATGTTTTTAAAAGTGGTTTATTTTGTGCGTGTGTGTGTTATAGGTGGTTGAGGATGTCCTTTTCGACAAGTTGAGGTTAGACGACTTGAACTCGTGTCGACTTGTCAGTTCAAAATGGAAGGAGATGGCCACAAAGGTCATTCTGAAGAAGGACTGCTCTAAAGTCTCAATCATTTACGACAAGAAAAGGGGAAAATACCGAAACCCCTCCCCCCAACAAGTACAAGAGAAGCTTCATCTAACAGAGTTGACAGAGATTATGAAAAAGTCAAATCCTTTTCCTTCGTCAACTTTCATCATCAACGAAGGGAATTTAGGAGACCCTGAGTTGTTGGACTTTTTCAAGGCCGATGGAAACGGAATCAAAACTTTGTATTTATTGTCAAAGGTTGCAACTAGCTTGGATATTTTGGTCCACTGTCCCAATGTGGAAACTCTTGGATTATATTTACCGAGAAATGAAAATACGAGCATGGTCCAAATTGAGCTCCTAAATCTGAAAGTTCTCTCAGCTGGACTCAATAGTGGCTTCCGTTTTCGGAATATTATTGCCCCAAACTTGCAAGTACTCGAACGTTTTGCTTTAGCTGAAGATACAACGGATGTTGTGAAGGCAGGGAAAATCCACACTGTCAAGGGACTAATATTGAACAACATTCCTGAGCATACTTCACCAGAGAAGCTCCAGGAACTTGTGAATGCTGGACCACAGATTGAGACACTGGTATTCTGCGATTTTGAGCAGAGTCTAGATGAGAATTGGATAAGAGGCTTTGCTGGTCCTCTTCAACAACTCTTGGACACGTGCAAAGATACCCTCAAAGTTTTCGAATTCAATGGCCTTGGACAATTGTTTCAAAATGTGAAATTTCCCCGGTTCTCCCTACTCAGAGAACTCCGAATTTGCGATTTTATGGAGAATAAAAGAAGATTTTTCCCTATTCGTATCAACTTGCCTAAAACATTCCCAGAGTTGGAAGTATTGGACGTCTACTATGCGAATTTGAAACAACATGCCGACTGGGACGAATATTTACCTCCTCCAGATGCCTACAGAGGACAATTGACCTCTGTCAAGGAGATCAAAATTAGAGAAAATTGTACTCAAAAGTGTAGAGAGATGCTTCAACTGATGTGTCCCAATGCAAGAATTTTGATTGGATAAGTTTCTTGTGTAATTAATCTTTATGTGCAGCATTATTTGACTATTCACATGTTAATGTCAAATACTTTGAAATTCTACATTCAATATAATAATTTTTTGCAGCTGTGTTTTCTCTTTAGCTTAGGCCGATGTATTTCTGCTTCTCGTATCAAAAAGATTGTAAAACATTTTTAACACATTCTTCTGTATGAATTTCTTTTCAACATGTCAGTGTTTCTATTTATGTCAGTCAAAACAATGTAATTGCTGCTTGTCTCTTGACTGAATGAAATATTCAGAAGAAACTTGTCTTTGTCATTATTCTAATATTTTGTAAATAAATGACGAAGTTCTTACAGCATCGAATAAATTAAACTTTTCTCTACCTTAAATTGGAGTCTTTAATCCCTGTCAATTAGTATTTACTTTGAAGTCATGAGAGTCACCTCAAATTCCTCACACATCAATAACGGCATCATTTCTGCTGGCTAGTAAGCTTCAAAAGCCAGTTAGACAAAAAAGCATTTCTATTGGTTCTCACCGTTTACTGAACATTCGAATTATTTCATTTCATCTTGTTTTAAATACCTTTCTACCTACCAGAAAAGTAAAATCAAGTACGGTAAGTGAAGAATCATTAACAGCAAAAGTTCTGCATTAAACTCATTAAAGTTTACAAAATTTTTCTGGCCTCGTCCCTGTCAAGCCACACACACACACACCTTAAATCGTTTTTTTCAGTTCACCATAAAGAATAAAAGAATTACAGGGTGAAGAGAAGAGTCATGGTCATCAAAGTCACAGATTGTGAGTCTCGCAATCCAGAAAATCGTTTCAGGAGGCTGAAAAATATGATCTGACTGAATTTGGTGACTAATGAGTACAAGAAACCAACTTGGAATTATTTGCGTCATACTAAAACCGTGATAAGATTTAGGGGGCGTGGTCAAGCTGTAGGCCCCTCCCACTTCATGTATTTTATTATTTTCTCCTGCTTACACTCAACCTCCCTGAGATTTCTCAACTCTGCGTTGTAGAGCACTTCAAGGGCTACATCATAGTACCCTTAAGGGTACC
>WJFB01003515.1:0-12966 GCA_009870185.1 Pygmarrhopalites habei | reverse complement strand
AGGAGAGGTTTTAAATGATTTCCATTTGGATGTTCCGTCACATTCAATCTCCCACCAACGAAACTTCGCAATTTTTTCGCTTCACAAAGATCACTGCCATAAGTATGAGATGCATCCACGTAAGCAGTCACTTGGTTCAGTTGTTCTCGTGCTCCAAGTGTCAGCTGTCCAGGTAAGGATCTAGTGAAAGGTAAGCAACGTCTTTGTAAAGTTGTTTTATTGATGGATGGGAAATATGGATCTCCGTCCGGGATTGAGATTGGCCAACATTCGGGATGAATCTTTTCTTTCGCGTCACAGCCATGACAGTCCAAAATTGTGTTTCGGATCCCTGTCAAATAATAATTCCAAGAAAATCAAATTATTTTCCAGTAATTCTCATTGTACTTTTTTATAAGAAATAAACGCATCGAAATTACAAACCACGATTCATTGGTGTGTGAGTCAGGTCATGATCCAGAAGTTGAGCATATTGCATCACAAGGAGTGTGTATCTTTGATGAGGGACACTAATATCATCATGGATTTCAGTGGAAATGTAACGAGGACTGGGTAATTCATTCCCGGTTACACTTTCGATCCTCGGCACTTGAAGTCCTTTATAAATTGTCATAAATTATTTAGAACGAAAAAGATACAGGAAATGGAGAGAAAGTGAAGAGAAAGCAAGAGAAAACTCACCGTCATGGTAAACTGGAGGTAAAAGTCTTTTCTGAGCTAAGAAAGCTTTCCCTCGTTCTGGGAACTGAAGATTATTGCACCAGCCTGTGATGGATCTGAATTTGGATGTATGATCACATGGTAAATCATGTTCCCCACATTTTTGATTCTTTGGTATATTTGTGAGACTTGACAAATCCAGGGTGGACAGAGCACTCAAAACCTCTTGAACATCTTTGTTGGCTGTCGGTGAAGAGTCACTATCCTGCAGTTGACCTCTAAAAAATACCCGGTGTGGATTTATAAGATACTTTATTATTCTATAATCGGTTTATGATCAGTAGTTCATTTTATACCCTTGTCCAAAGATTCCAGAGAGGAACCGGGTTGTCGCAAACTGGAGGAGGAAAGATGTATTCGCTATCTTGAGTGGGGAGAGAAATGAGATGAAAATGTAGAACCGGATTTTAAATCACAAAATATATTTAAATGATCAAATTAACTAACATCCAGTGCTTGAGCTTTTGGCTTGTTAAATCCGAATGCTGTCCCAGCTGGGGAATGTGGGTCAATGTGACTCTCTAAAAAATTGATGTACATATAGCATTACAAAATGAATTTTCAATCCCATTAATATTTATGCAGTAGTTTAAGAGAAAATTACCTTGATCTCTAGACAAGAGAGTTAAAACATCCGATCGTGCTTTTCTTATTGCATCCACAACTTTTCTACTAGGAAGAAAACTATGTGGTTGTTCATTTGTCCACTTTTTGAAGTCAATTCTACGAATCGCGTCCCCTTCACAATGCATAGGAGCATTCCTAAAAGATTTTATTATTTTTTTAAAATGCTAAATCCATATACTAATCTGTGTTGCAATTATATTCTTACAAAAAAGGATCCCGTTCCAAAAAGACACTAGGCTGTGTTTCAACCAAAGCTTTACTATTGTCACATATAATGCGAGCAAAAGTCACTTTCCGAATTTCTTTCAGTTGGTCTATAAAACGAGATTACATTAATCAGTTATCAGTTTTCTCCCAAGCAGTGCAAAATGTTGATGAAAAGTCATATGTATTTGTAAAATTTGATTGATTGACAAACCGACTGTGAAGGCGGAGGGAGGTAAATCATTTTCATACCAAAATCTATCTCCCTTTTTTAATTTTTGAAATTGAATCCCTAAAAGACAACCAAATGTTGGTCCAAGTACAGCTCCTTCCTGAGGAATCTGAAGGAAGGAAGGAAAACTAAACTAAAAAATGTATACTGGAAACGATCATAAACAGTATAATAAAATAAAACTATACTATGTTCTTGCTAAAAGTAAGTGCAACATGCATAAATCATTAAATCAATTAATTTTTTGTATTAATTACAAATAGTATAAAATGAAACAAAAAATCGTCGTGTCTTGTTCCAGGTAAGTCCTTTTGGAATCACATCATTGGTTTGATATAATTATGACTCATATTCTTATCTATCATGCTATGTAAATGTTTTTATTTGGTTTTCCAGCATATTATGAATCAACACTATGTCATTAGTCAGCCTAAATGCAATTGGATTGGATGTGGACTAGAATGTTGAGACAAACCGATTTTTCGCTGTCACATTGGCATTCACTTGCAGTTCATGCCTTACAAGTGTTTGGTAATTGAAATATATTTTAATAGTCTCATTAAATTGAATTGGTAAAATGTAAGTAAAATTGAAATGATAATAAAATAATTTTGTTTTATTCAGATTTGTCCAAGGACTTTCCCTACCAATACACTTGTTACTACTCATCGGGCCAAGTGTCATCCCGGTCAAGTTGTTCTGTTGAATCCAACTTTAATTCAAGAAATGTATTGTCAAATGGGAACTTTGTATGGAGAGACCAACAGTGAAGTAAGATTCAAAAAGAGGACAACACCTGTTGCAACAAGAATGGGAAACTATTGTTGTCTACAATTTGATTGTGACAAGCAAGCACATGAATCAGGTTATTGTTTAAGTCACACAAGAGATCATATAAAGAAGTTTTGGTTAGTTTAGCCTCCCAAGATTTTGTATGAGAAAAATACAGAGGAGAATCCAGTGTTGGAGGAATTTTATTACAAGATGGAGATTTTGGACAAAGAGACTGGTCAATGGAATGGATACTGTCCAATGATGTGTGGTAATCAGTTCAACAAAACATGTCCCCCCTTCTGCTCACCTACTTGTAAAGACAGTTATGATGCATGGCTAAATGGGACTGATCTCCCTGTTGACAATTTTGAACTCCCACCTGATCCATTAAAAATTCTGGTACTGGCCACAGACTGCAGTCAACCCCCCAAAGTTAATAATGTTTATTATTATCGTGATCGGAAGGCTCGTGTCAATTCAGAAGGAACTTGGGAGTATGAATGTATCGCTGTTCAGGATGAAAAAATGTGTGTGAACAGTGGTCGTTCAGACATTTGTACAACCCATCTTAAACATCTAAAAGCTGGACAAGCCATTACCTTGGCTCCGAAACCCTCCACAGAAGAGAGATTTCATATTCAAGATGAGACTCTACAACAATTTACTCCAGGAGACTGGATTTGGACTTGTATGGAAGGAGAGACCAAATGGAATCGTTTGTGTTGGAATCATCCGTGCCGAAATCCATTGTCTACGAAGAGATCAGCAGTTTGTGATGACTGTGAAAAAAAAGGGAATTGGATTTATCCAATTGTTGTTTCGAAGGGTGGTAAAGTCAAAGCCGAGAAACGTCTGCAAGTAAAAGTCTAGCCTTGCCCAAGAAAACTTTTACCTCTGCAAAATAAATAAATACATATATACTTAATTTCATAAAACAATGTAATATATTTTATCAATGTAAATATAAATAAATAAAAAAAATTTTACCTGCCAATCCTCCTGTGAACAGATCAATGTTTTCCACAGTCCTAATCACAAAAAAACACACAACTTCATAATGAAATGTCAGTCCAATCCCACCGAAAGAATATTTCTGTCCAATTAAATTTTTTTATTACCGATAAATTCGCCGAAGGGAATCAATGACGTCAGGTGGGATTGTTGTGTTCAACGCATCAAAATTTCTTGCTCTACGAAAGCCACAGAGTTCTTGGTAAAAAACGTATCCTGGAATACCTGTCAAGAAGAAAAAATTATAAAAGTCTTTTCATTATGTAAAAGTTTGTGGCTAATGAAGAGGGATGAAACACCTCCTAATGAAAACTAACCATTATCTCTTCCATGTTGAATTAGCTGAGCTGCCAAATCCAATCCTAGACCTAGCATGAAAAAAATTGCATATAAATTAAATCCAATTACATAAAATCTACATATTACATATGTGAATAGTATGTTTACCTGTGGAAGGATCCACAAACATTTTGTTCGTCATCACTTCATTGATGAATTGGTCTTCACTCTGAGCTTTTTTCCCACACAACAAAAATAATTTCTTGTCAGACAAATTTTGGGTTTCATATAAAAGTGTGAATAATTATAAAATGGTGATGATCCATACCTTTCCCTCTGAGCAGTCCTCTGAGTAACTGGTCGAGTACACCATCTGAGTATAATGCAAAGGGTGCGTAAAAAGAGTCACTGATACTTTTCTCCGCTAATTTTCTTCCCATCTAAAAAACAACACAGATTGTGTTATTTATTGATATCATACAATTTTGCAGTTTTTTATAATAGGAATGTTGATTACATCGTCGAAGAAAACCATAGTTTTGGGCATGAGAGAGGCAAAGAACCAAAGGACAGCAGATGCGACTCCATTTAGAATCCCTGGATTCACATTGATATCATAACCCGTGAAAAATCCAGCAGATTGAGGTTTAAGCTTGTAATCATCCATAATCTTCTGTCCAACAACGACCTATAGAATGAATCGTGTTTGGAAAAAAATTAGGTTTCTAACATATAGTAAAATATTTGGCTGATTAATTAGTTAACATCAATTAATTACCGGGAGGAACTCATTGTAGTTTATGTGTTGAATTTCTGCACAGACTATCCGGCGACTTTCCTGGATTTTTTTAACTTTGGAATTATTTTTTGTCATAAGTATTGAATGATGAAAACTTTCATACCTACCTGAAAAATTTGTTCATCTAACCACTGCGGGTTGACACTAGCTAATTCCCTCGCGACTCGGTTGTGTTCTCGTAACCTAGAATTTGTGTGTAAAACAATTTTACATAGAATAATTATTTGAATTTGAGCCATATTTTGTCCCAAATGGATTTTTCATCTTACCACAAAGTTGAGAGGGCAGTTAGACCAAGATGTTCATTGACACGGTCATCACCCGATCTGAAACACCTGGAATTAAATCTTCTTTCATTACCCCGTCTATTGAAACTATAGCTGTATGATCTATAATTACTTGTATGAAGAAGTGAGAGTGCGAACCTAAAATTTCCGGAACTTTGTCTACAATTTTTGATATTACTATCTGATGGTAAGAGTTCTCCTCCAGGACCAGCTTGAGTCCTTAAAAGTCCACCTTGGAACAATCTGAGCTCGTCCGTTTTCTCCTTGGAATTCCCATAACTTAATAGGATAAACATTATTAAATGTTGTGCATTAATCTATAAGACCATTACACTGATATATAAATATCATTAAGAATAGTACATATGGGATGCATCCAAGTAGCTCGACACCTGATTGACTTGTTCCCGAGGACCCAAAGTACAACCCGTTCTCGGAGCAACACTTGTCCTCACGTACTCTTTTTAGAAAAAAGAACAAAGAACCAAATATTCAAAAGAGGATCAATATATGACAAGATAAAAAACAAATTGGATTTATAATTTACCTTGACAGCGATCATCAAGTTTTTTGTAGTAAGGATCATTCTCAGGGATGAGTATTGGAAAACATTCAGGATGGAAATTTTTAAAGTCTACTCCACAACATTTAACAGCTGAGCCAAGATGTCCAGGTGCTTGGGGTGAATGGATCAAATCATGAGAAATCTAAAAATAAATGACAGGGCAATTGATTGGCATAACCTTTTTTGGAAAAAATAAATAATTAACACAGAAATGGTTCATTTCAAATGGATTTCATCCTTACGAATTCTCCCCATACAGCAGTCAAAGCCATCTGAAAATTTTATTAGATTTTATTAGAAATTATTTTTAGAATGTTCTTCATATCGTGATTCGATGATGATGAGCCTTACCAAATGAGCATGGGGTTTATCCGAATCTCGGTGTATACTGAGACTCACTGTCCGAGCAGACGGAAGAAAATCTCCCTTGTCCCCCATCCGTGGTGAACTTACACCTATAACAAAAATTAAGTGTTTTTGCAAATATTCTCTTCTTACAGAATATGCAGATTAAAATCTTACCGTCGGCATAATGAGGCATTAAATATCTCAGATATCTCATATTTGCTGCACCCCAATGTGGATGCTGTACATTATTACAGTAGCCATTGTAAGCCCTGTATTTTCTAGGTTGACCTACAGTCAAAAGAATCGTCAAAATCAGAGAAGAAAGACAAGGAAAGGACAAGCAAAATAAAGAATGACATACATGGAAAGTCTACTCTCGTTGGACACTTGATAGGATTCCTTTTGGATCGAATATCTAAATTTGGCAATTTGTAAGCGATTTGTTCTCGGGTCAACTCAAATCTATTTCAAAAATATTAATCATTAGTCGTTTTAACCTTAATGGGAAAAATTTTGTATAGAAATGATTTTAAATGTACTTTTGGGCTAGGAAACGAGTGGCTTCCTCCGAGATTAAAGCCACCCGTGTCAAGTTTCGACTAATTTCATTTGAATTGTGAGACAGGGCCATGAAAAATGGGGCTGAACCCGGGACGTGTTGGACACCTGTCATGAAAAAACAATTACATGTATGAAAGATCACACCTGATGTATTTTCGGGTCAAATCCTAATTCAGTGAAGACTACGAGGAGAGAATTCTCCTTTTAGTACTTACCTGCATTGTAAATTCGAGGCTCTAGAGAATTCAGTCTTTGAGTCACAACAGATTCACCGATGACCATGGCTTCAATTATATCTTCCTCTGTTATATTCGGTAGTTCATCCCCAATTTCCCTTCTTCTTTTTGATGAATCTTCATTGTGACAATTAATTTGGAGACAAGAGATGATTATGATGACGATGGTCCAAAGACAAAGGACTCCACTCAACCTAGACAAAATGGGTTCATCATTTTCTTTCTCTCTTTCATTGTTTCACAAAATAATTCCGTTGTTTTCAGTGATGCTACGGATGACATTAACTTTTACAACAGTTTATTTTAAACATTATACAATTAGATCCTTCAAATGTGAGAATTAAAATTTTGTCAAGCTGAATCATAAAGTCTTTATGATGTCTGAACTTGAATGTGACAACCTTCCTGTACTCGTCTCTCAATTGGATGTCTACGCCCAAACAATTTTCATTACTAATTTGTCATTATCAAGAGTGTGTGAATGTGTGTGTGTGTGTGGATTTGGTCTTGGTAATTCAAAAAGTGAAATTGTCAGTGTGTCACCTTACAAGGAACAACACACATGAGAATTTGACACTCAAACGACAAGACATCAGTGACACTGATTCAGTGTCAATAAAAATGATGAAGGATGAAAATCATGGAGTACGACTTGGTGTGTTATTTTATTTTACGTAATTAAGAGTGTAATGTACTGTATGATGATTAGTGATTAGACTGTCATATCTTTTTGTCATACGGAGAATAACAATGATGGAGGGTTGGTTATTCAAAGAAGAAGACTCTCTGGCAGGGACGAGTGTGTGTTTGTGTGTGTAGTAATTACTGTATCATGAGCGTGAAGAAGAGGTCTCAAAAGGAGGAAGGAAAAAATTGAGAACCGTGAAATGAAAAGTGCTTGTACTGAATGTATGATTTTTGTCCTGCAGTAACAATACAATTGTTAGCATTATTAGTTAGAGAGAGAGACGAGTTCAGAGTCAATACAAACATATAAAGGAGGGGAAGACAGGAAGGGCTTTCAAATTAACTGTTTCACTAAAGGTCATTCTGCATGTGCAAATCCTTATTTTCGATGAGCACACACACACATAAAGAGGATGTCTACTGTCCTAATGGTTCAATGTGAATTTATGGAATTATGTGACACTCAGAGAGAGAGAGAGAGAGAGTGGTAGTGCACAATCAAAAATTAGTGACAAAATTAATACACTATTCAATCCTCAGTGTCATTCTCTAATAATTGGATGTGTTATGTCAACGACAACATTTATGTTAATGTTGAGTGTGATTATCAACAAACGAAACACACCTGTATCAAAATTATGTCAAAATGTGTGAAAATCCAGAAAATTCATATTGTATGTTGTTATCTGATGGCCAAGACATTGGTATTGAAAATCTACTGACCATCATAACAGACAAAATGTAAAAACTGTCTATCCTCCATCATCCATCATTATTATTACAGTGTGACTTAATCCCAGTGAATCATGCAATCATCATCAAAGTTGTGAGCAATCATCGTCTCGTCTACCAAACTGAAAAAATCACATTTTTCTCCCATCCTCGTGGATAATGATGTGAATCATATTGTATTGTAGTCAGAAAAAATGCACTCACTACCTAAGTACAGATACAATAGGTACCGTCTTGTGTAGCTCAATATCGTATAGTGTTAAAAATAAATATTAGCAATCATTTCATGACTCAAATACATGTGAAACATTGTTGTGGACTCGTACTCCGTTTTCCTATAATATCTGTAGGTACTACAATACCAGTAATAAATTTTAAGGAAACAGAGAGATGTGGAATCTTGTGTGTGTGTAGTTAGCCTTCTATACAAAGTATTGAATCTATCAGATTGTCTCATTTTGAGATTTTATAAAAATTGTACAAAAGTTTGAAACAACCCTTGTCACGGAAATATTTACACACATAGGACACACAGTAATCAGTGATTTATGATGGGTAGAATGAACTTTAGAAGTTTATTTTAAATGAATACTAATGAAATACCATAGCCAAATTAACCATCTAAGGCTAAAAGCTCCTGTCCCAGTTTGATGTCAGTTTCCTTCATGTCTTCTTCCTGCTCACCATAAATAGGAAAAAAAGTCATCTTGTTCCCTTCAGTATTTGACTGTTTGAATTGTCAAAAGAAAGTCAGGGAGGAGAGGAAGATGGGATTTTACGACTTTCAGATAATTGGTCCCGCACTTAAACAAATATTTTTAGGGGCAACGCCGTAACTAAAAAATGTCTTTGTTCAACCTGGCTAGACCATTGTACACACATTATGTACACGTACAAAAAAGTAATGTGTATGAAAGAAAGGGATGTCATACAAATGTGTGTGTGTGTGAGAGAGAGAGGGAGAGAAATTGAAATAAATGATTTAGGATCGACAAACCCGGACTTGAGGAAGAGGAACCAACAAACAAAATTTAACACTCATTCTAACCACCTCTTATTACATATTTCTATATATGTAGACTAAATTATAGTCACACACCTTTTTCTGTTGTGGTCTGACAAAAGTTAAAAGTTTTCCCCACATGTGTACATTTTTTACATGTGCTCAAAGTTGAGTCATGTAAAACGAAACACATATTTGCAGATGTAAAATTTGAATGCGTAGTTCAGTTTTTCAAAATAAAAAAGCTTACCTGTTCATGATTAAATTTTCAAGACATTTAATCCTATGTGAAGAAGAAAGTCAGAGTGGATGAATTTTGTATTTGTCACTGAAGTCAAATGACGAAGGACTTTTCTTCTGTCAATCCATCAAAGATTGTCTCAAAGGTTTAGAGATGAAAATGAAATACACAGATGATCTCGAGCACACATTCCTTCCACACTTTTATTTTGTGTACATTGTATTACACACAAAAGAAAGTAAAGTGGAGTTTGACTAGACAGCACAAATTATACTGGGGATTAACTACACATACCTTTATTTTGAAAAACTTGTGAGATGACACATTACACTATTTCCTCTGAGAATAGAGATTAAACACAAACTGGGTCATAAATAGACTGATCGAGAGTTACTGTAGTGTGTGTTATGTAAAGGATTTGCACAGTAAACCGGAATTAACATGACACGAGTCCCGAATAGTTTACATACTTCTGGTCATGAGGCAAGGTAAAAAAAAGTTGAAGTTCACAGGGAAGGATTTCACTTCCAGATTCCTGATTTTGATTCCCTCCACGAGTCAGAAAAATAATTATAATTATACGTCTAAAACGTTTTTATTATTTTTTCACTCAGTGATTCTCACACTGTATTAACTCCTCTTTGTATTATAAAAAAAACTGGACACTGGGATAGTCACATTAATAATTATGAATAACAGTATAAAAAAAAGTAAAAATGATATGTGTGTGTGCGTGTGTTTATGTGTGACTTAAAAAAATGTTCGATAATAATTGCCAATAATTGACAAATTATTATTTGCATGGAAATGACTAGGAGATGCTGTCACTGATTTGCTGAGCGGAAAGCATATAAAATGAAAATGAAAGGGAAAGGAGAAGAGACTCGTCCCGACCACACACACACGCACACATATCCCAACAACAACTACCCACATGTAGTATGTACAATAGTGTACACAACAAGATAAGTCTGACTCAAGTACTTTTCTTTGATTGTATCTCTGTCTTGTATGTAGATGTGATGAAGCTTTTTTTGACAGTGGGTCGTGAAAGTACCATGTAATCACCATCTTCATCTTTTTTCTTATACACAATCATTTTAGTATGTTACACTTGTGTATGGAATGGATAATAATAAAAACAACAACTGATCATAGACACAGTCCAATTTTGTATCTCTATTATTAAAACAATATCCCGTCTTGGACTCTATCCTTTGTAGATTTGTACACATACAATTTCTATTGTACACCTTCACTATGCCACACATCCATATGTATTGTTGCTATCATTATCATTTTGTCTCACAGACTCTGAGTCACAGTGTCAAGTTTCATTGACCATATGTCAAAAAGCAGAGGGGGAAATTGACACTGTACGATTGAGTAGAGAGAATACTTAAATACCTTCTCCTTTAATCCTTAAACTCTGTGTGTGTCTCAATGTAATGAAGATTGTCACATTAAAAAGTGAGTTTCTTACATGGTACAAACACACACACATGGTGAGTACAAATTACAAATGTAGAGGGATGGAGAGATAAAAAAACACACCCATTAATTTTCTATTTTGTGAGTTCGCATCTTTAAAACTCCACGAGACTCCCCGTCACCTCCTAGGTTAATTAGCATGCGGATTTTATTTATTTATTTGACTAAATTGAGACGTACAGACAGACATATGTCAATGCTGGGCATAAAATTCTCTCTTACTGCAGTCTCAAATTTATTGATTGTATAAGTCAGGACAAAATGAGCAAAATAAATTTCAACATACGTCCCATCGTCAATAATATCGACTAAGGTATTTAAGTACTTATGTTACACGACAGTGTCATGTTGACCCCACACACACAAGATCAGAAGGGAAAGTTGACCTTAGATTGATGAGTATAGAGACAGGTAAACTCTACAAATAATTTATGTACTTGAAAAAGTCGGGACACCAACAGAATACACTGATGAGGGAGAAAGAGAGAGTCTCTCCAATTGTGACCAGTCAGTTTCCACGAATGGGTTGACACAGTTATTAAATGAACAATATCGGAGATATTTCTATCAAATTAAATTTATAATAATATACCAATAAACTGAATGAAGAAACACAGAACAGACAATATTAAAGCGATGAACCAAGGCACAAAATTATGTAGCGAGTCATTTGTAGTAAAGAAACTTTGATAAAAATTTTACTACAATCTACTGCCACGTCATTTTAATTCATTCCAAGTAATTGCAAATTATTATAATTATTATTGTTCATGCACAGGTAGGCATTCAACAGACCTGCCTATGAGCTTGAGTTCATCTTCATGTCCACACAATCCTCACATCCAATATGTAAAGAAACAATGATCATTTTGTACACACAATCATTGTTGAATGAATCAAGTCATTCTGATCTTACCAACTGTCAATTGGAATTCAATTATGGTTATTCCATTGTTCACAGAATTGAAAGAGAGAGAGATCTAATGGATTTTTATGTTGTCCTTACTGGATGAAGGGAAAAGTGTTGAAATTAACCAAATTTGTTGAATTAATGAGTCATTGCATTTTTTTTAAAATGGAGACTGGGTCAATCTTTCAGTATTTTTAAATAACTTACAACGTGTCACTGTGTTTGTTTTTCCAATCAGATGATGATTATCATTCGTGTAAATAGTCTCTATGTAATATTAAGAGGGGCTGACTGAGACGCCAAGAATACAGAAATGTATTGAAAAATTTTATCGAATCTTCGATAGTCTTCTTTGACCTGAGTTGTAAACAAAGTATAGCAAAAAAAAAGTTATAAAAATGGATTTCAATCCCCTGCACTTTTTTTATAGGGAAAAACATTTAAACCTGTTATGTAATCATGATTCTATATGCGTTTCACAAGGTAATGGTGAGCAGAGGATGACCTTGCATTAAACATCGGCTGTGCTGTTCACTGTTAATTTTAATTTAACTAGAAAAACGGTGTCTTTGTTGAATTGTCTACAATGTACCTACCTCCACATACACACAATGCTTGTAGCTGCAGGTAGTCAGTTAAATGTTACATCAACTCTACAAGGGAAACAGCTGAGAAAATACCACGTGAAGAGGTTCTCTGTGTGTGTGTGGTTTGGAGAGCTGCAACGGATATAATCCCATGAAATAATTCACAATAACAACAACGTTGCACAATGAAGATTCTCCCATTGCCAGGTTAAATAGTGAACAAGTGCCACTGTAAAGTCAGAAGAAGATGCGCTTTGCAGATTTAATTATCATAAAATGCAATGTAACTGGGCGCTGCAGTCATTGTTGTCGTATATTGTATGTTATCTCTATACGAACTGAGCAGAAGAATGAAGAAAAAACAAATTTATTGGAGCTATACTATTGCCATTAAACTGAAAAGTTTGAAGACCACACACATAAGTGGTTATGAATTTTTGGAAATGTGAGCGAAGGCACACTGCATAATAGCGCACTAACGAAAGATAAAATTAATTTAATTGGGTCAAGAAAAATGTTGTCCTGTGTGTGTGTGTGTACAGGTTTTATCGGATGATTTTGGACCTGTTTGGAGATGAATATCTCTGGGATCCCGAAGCCGATTGTGACCAGCCCGGTCACAAAATGTAGGGAAAGAATCAATGAGTACTTTGTGTTTAATTTCGTTTTTTG
>WJFB01003514.1:0-12966 GCA_009870185.1 Pygmarrhopalites habei | reverse complement strand
GGGTACATTTACACAGATTACTCTTTGTGTGTGTGTGTGCGGGTAGGGAGGGAGGGAGGAAATGGATATATATTTTGGAAATTCTAACCAGGAATTTGAATAGAAAGATGAGCAAACAACAAGTTGAAATTTTTTCCCCTCTTTTCCGACTTTGGGTCTCTTGCATTGCATTGGATCATCACCCTCCATGGCCATACAACACACACACATAGTGTGTGTGTGTGTTGTACAGAACACCCCAAAAGAATTCTTATCAGGAAGAGTGGTTCCCTTTTGTCCCAGGTTCATTCTCCTCCCTTCACTTGCAAGTTTCAATTGGGATTATGGGAATTGGCATGGGACATTCTTACACCCTCAACCCTCTCTCTCTCTCTTTTTTGACTGTTTGTGTGTGCCCCTCTCTTGGGAAATAAACATTATGGGTCCTTCCTCCCTCTCCAGCCCCAAGCTTTTAGCTTTTTGACTTTATTCACAAATTTTGACTACCCAGTTTATGTACAGTGCAGTGGATGTACAGTGGATCTGATGGATTTACACAACCATCTTGTCATCTATTTGAGAGAGAGACAGGTTTGGAAAGGATAATAATGTGAGGATTATTATCATGGAAACAGTTTCTGTCTTTTCAAGGACTGGGGGATTCGAAGAGGAGAGACAAAGAGAGCAAAGTCAAAGAGAAGAGGATGTTGTAAAAAAACATACAAATTTATTTTTAATTAGTAGCAAGTGTGTGTGTGTTGGAGGGGAGAAGGGAGAATGGTGTTGACTAATACAATTAGAATGGACATTAATTGGTAATTAGCGAGACGACTTTAATTGTGTTGTCGTACTAGACGGAGGAGAGGAGGGGGAATACAATAGAAAGAGGATGATATGATGTAGTCTCAATTTGCTAAAAATATTCATTCGTCATTCAATAATTTTCCTGGGAATTGTTATTTTTATTATTTCCTTGTGTAATTTAATTTTTATGACCATATTCCCAACACACACACACACACAGGAGGAGGGATGGTGCAATTTAAAAAGAAATTAAAATTAAGAAACATGTGTTATACTTGTAAACTGTATTTGAAGAGACGGTGAAGTAACAATGGACATATGTACAAATGGGTGAACAATGAAATATTTTTGTATTTATTTTCATATTCCAATGGGAATGAGAAGGATATTTGAGGCAGTTAAGACAATAAAAGCGTTGGCTGTCGTGGAATGATGAAGAACAGAGATGAGGATTAGTGATAAGATGGTCAGAGGTGTAGAATTTGACGCTTGGTCAATTGAAAGGATTCACGCTATGAAGATTTTGCTTTAACTCGATTCTACATTTTGGTAATGATTGTGGACGCTTCACAACTAAAAATCGTTGTCTCCCTCTCGCTGGACAAGATATTTTGATTGGCGTCGTACTTCGTCAGCACTTCTGTTCTACCAAAGATTGGAAGGTTGAGAATTTTGAGATACAATTGTCATTACCAATGACTCATTTGTCAGATATCTTCGCAATGCTGGACAAAATATTTCCATTTTATCAAATATTTACATTACAGCAACCGGATATTTGTGTGTATATGTGAAAAAAGTCGATAGTCAATTTTCAGGTTTTTGCAAATCGCCCTTTTCCCTTTAAATTTCCATTCATTTGTAATTAACTTGATTGATGTAAATGATAAATAAAGTTGTTTGTCCAAAAAGTATTTTTTGTGGCCCTTACAGCTGAAGGTGGGAAGATTAATCCTCGGATTTTTATCTCTTGTCCAGTTTTTTGTCTCCCTAAACTCTGCAACTTCAATAATTATTCTCCTTGTTTGCAGTTCCTGCACATCCAAAAAATCAAATATGTATTACGTAATGCTGCTTGGAGCAGATCTGGTTTTTCCTACTAACCTCTTATTTTTGTTATTGTAGCCATCGTATGATGCTCAATAAAAGTTTATGAATGGGAGGAAAATTGACTGCGATTATGTAGTGTGCGAAGGATTAACACAGTTAATTATCCACAACCTTAACTTGTCTCTCTTTTGTGAAGATCTCCCATTAAGGTCATCCGGATTAAGTCGTTAATATGCAAATTTACTGGAGGGATGACTGACGGCCAACGTACATTTTGATGTGAGAGTGGAATTAAATGAATTTTGAATGAGAGCTGAAATCACAGACAATTGTTTTGAAAAAAACGTGTGGTATTTGAAAATTTTATTCAAGTCTTTTGAGTACAATTTATTTTGATGTGGTAAATCTTCTATTTTACATTTAATTTATCTCAATTGGACAATATAAAAGTAGAGAGAGAGGAGGGTGTGAAGAAATGATTCTTGACATTTAATTAAGTTTCCAAGTGAGGAGTTGAGATTACGACAAGACGGTAGCAAGATGAATCTAAATGTAAGGGCCGTTTTTATCCGTAATATCCATATCCACCTGAAGGCAAATAATAGACGAAAATAATTAGTAATCAGTGGAAAAAAATTCAGTGCAGAGACAAAATATGCCATTTTATATCAAAAATTTGTTTGTGACATGTGAATTTAGCTGATAAACAGCCACTTACCATATCCACGCCCATAACCTTTAAAGAATGAAAGAAAGAAACAATTAAAGGCCGTGAAATTTAAGTTCGAGGATTGAGTGCAAAAAATAAGTGGTTCCTCAGTTTTTACTCAAAAAAACACGTGGCACTTGGCAGAAAAGTTTCGTAGACCTTCCTGACTAATGCTAAATGGACAGATAAATGGAGTGATTACTTCTGTTCACCTCTGAAGGTCAAAAGGCAAAGAGGAAAATTTACAAGACAAATGTTTGACTTGGACGCCATTTGTTTATATTCAGAAATAGTGGTAACTGAAAATAAAAATTTGAACACGTAAATAGTCGTGAACGGCGTCGAAGTCTAATATTTATGTAATACTTCGACGCCGATCGAGTTCATTTCTGTGTTAAATGTTTATGTTCAATAGTCAAAAATCCTAAATATAAATAAGTGGTGTCCAAATCAAACATTCTTGTAGTGAATTTATCCACTGACATTTTGACCCCTGCATGTCAAAGGAAAGTTGTTCACTTTCAACATCAGTTAGGAAGGTCGAGGTCTAAGGAAGGTTTCTGCCAAGTGTCAGTTCAATCAAGCAGAAAGTTATTTTGCCACATGAGATGTGCCATGTTCTTTCGAGGATAAAATTAAATTAAAATATCGGTCCCGTAAAGGCCAAAATCTGGGGAACGACTTTTGCGATATAATAGAAAATGATAAAACTCCAATGTACCTCCATACCCACCATACCCGCCTTTGGTGAAGAAAAAGGCAAGAGAAGCAAAAAAATAAGTTAAAAATTCATGTCCAAATAATAATGAAACAATGTAAATAAATAAACTTGAAAATTTGACACAAAAAAATGCAGAAGTGATCAAAACTGACCGTAATATCCTACAAAAATAAGGAAAAGAAACGACCATTATAAGTCAAAGCAGATAATAAAATGTCATATAATTTTCAACTAAATTCATATACAGAACTAAACACAATCATTATCCCTGACCAAATTCTTTTCATATGTTGCTACACACCTCGTCCGTATCCGCCTGTAAAAGGAGAACAAACGGAATATTAAAAAAGTCGAACTTATTTTACAACGAATAAACTTTACACAGGAAGCAGTGAAAGTCGGACAGTTAGCGTCTCACTCACTCCAAGGGTTCCCTTTCTGAAGATAGTACACACTTTTCCATACTTTTGACTACAAAGTTGTGGGAAATTTCATTCTCTACAAGACAGTCACTGAAAAGTGGAAAATGTCGACTCTGGCACAAGCTATTCACTTTTTAGTGTCATGAGGCCAGGAGAGAGCAATGAAACTTGGACAAGAATATATATTATTTTTTCTCTCCGTGGAAAAATTTATTCCATTCAAAATTCCGACGGAATCATGTTCCCCTCTCAAAATGAGCCTAATCAATAAGACCTATTCAATCGGTCATTTTGACCTCGACATTTTCCATTTACGCGTTAAGGAAAGTACGACTTTTTCAGAAAAGTGTTCGCCAGATGAAAATTCGGCTCTGTGCAGTTCTAAAAACATGAAAATCGGAATCTCCATGAAATTTTGGTCTAATGACCTTCCAGGACAACAATCGGTTATCAAAATATTACAAGCAGGAAACAAAGAGGAGTGCACAGGATCATTAGTACCACATTTTGTTTCCTGCTTGTAATATTTTGATACTAGATTGTTGTCCTGGAAGGTCACTAGACCAAAATTTCATGGAGATTCCAATTTTCATGTTTTTAGAACTGGATAAAGCCGAATTTTCATCCGGGGAACGCTTATCTGAAAAAGTCGTACTTTCCATAACGTGTAAATGGAAAATGTCGAGGTCAAAATGACAGACTGGATGGGACTTTTTTAATGAGACCTTCGATATCCTAGGTCTAAAGTAAGAGAGGAACATGATTCTGTTGGAATTTTGGAAAAAATTCTTCCACGGAGAGTAAAAATAATTTCTGTTCTTATCCGAGTTTCATTCCTCTCTCCAAACTGACCTCATGACATTACAAAGTGAATAATTTGTGTCAGAGTTGGGGTTTCTCAACTTTTCCGTGACCATCTTGTAGAGAATGAAATTTCCCACAACTTTGTAGACAACAGTATGGAAAAGTGCCTACTACCTTCAGAAAGGGAACCCTTGGAGTGCACGAGACTCTGACGGTCCAACTTTCACTATTCTGTATTGAATTAATTATTACATACCATAACCGCCGCCAAAGCCTAAAGAGAAGCAAAATGGAACAACAAATTCAGTGAAAATGTTCGAAAAATGATTGAGCTTCAAATATGGAGAGAGGTCGCTAAACGAGAGTACGCACAAACAATGGACAAATATTTTTGATCACTTTCACTCAATATCCAAAATATTAGTTGCCAAAATTTGTGTGCCCAGTTCAAATGACCACCTCAACTCCATTGAAAATGATCACAAATTACCTCGACCGTATCCTACGGATGATGAGGAACACAAAAAATAAATGTAAAATGTAAAACTCGTGAATACAAGACTATATAAATAAAAATACTGGACAATCTTTTAAAATTCTGGCCAGGCAGAACACAGACAAGTCGAGAGTGTCAATAAATTCATTCTCTTACCCCCGTAACCTTTTTTACATAAAAAGTAAAACAAAAACCAATGTGAGTAAAGGTCCATCACACTACAATATACAATATATAAACCAGACTCTGGAGCCGCCGACATTCAGCCGCCGCCGCCGACAAAATTTCGTCGGCTCCGGAGTCTGATATAAACCATCTAAAAGGCGTATAACTCCATACCTCCATAGCCACCTGCAAAGAGAAAAAAAATACATAAGAAAGTGGCGAAAACTATTTTACCAAGAAATGCCCAAAATTCGGTGTTCCAGCTTACCATAGCCTATTGGAAACAAAGAAACAAAGAAATAGATGAGAATAAATAGCACAAACGCCCAATCCATTCAAGAATCGAAAAATGAAGATGAATCTGACTTACCCCCGTACCCACCCCGCCCGTAACCACCATAAAACTGTTCGGCTGTGTCCAGGGTCTCTTTCGCCTCTTCAGCCCAGGCCATCCCGATAATGGCGACCAACACAAGGAGAGCCTGAACGCCAAAAAATTAATTTCCTTTCAAAAAAGTCCCAAAAACGCAATTAACTTGGAAGAAGAATACTTACAAAGTACTTCATGTTGAAGGACGTGTGTTTGTGTGTGTAGAACTGTTTTGAACAGAGAGAATTGATTGTGACGACTGGAGATTGTCAAATGATACCTGAGACAGCCCATTCATTCCCCATTTATACTCATCCCGAAATCACCCCCACTCTTCTCTGTGTACACAAATGATCCTTGAGTAATGTCAGACATTAATGAGGAGAGACGAAAAACTTTTGAGTGGAAAAAAAACACTCCCCCCACTTTTTTAACCAGTCAACAAAAGATAAAAAAAGGTCGGAAGAGAGTAGCCAGCCACAGAGTGCAGAGGAGAGGAGATCCCCATCCTCCTCATCTCAGTCTTCATTCGACTGATTAACTCTAACACGTTTTTCCCTTTACCTTTGACTCATTTCCTCACCTTTATCTTACATTCCCATTGTTCCCCCCATTGTTTTCATCCCTCTTCTTCTTCATCCTTGTGTGTGTCTGACTCTGCTCCTGCCCATTTTTGTAATTTAGACCAGAGATGGGAAAATTATCAGATTGCACAGACAAAAATACCTGGAATAATCCTCTTCTCCACTCACTCAATTCCCTGGAATCTTTGAGTGAGAGAGAGTGTGTAGGCTGGAATTGGAATGAGTTATACACACACACAGACATACACAAGGTAAAAAAGATGATCCTATTCGTCATTCTCTCATTTTTTCCTCCCCCCTCTGAGAATACGTGCGTAAGACAAGTAAGGAGAGAGAGAGAAGATGGTTACAGGCGGATCTAAAAATGTGTAATGATATTTTTGTACGTATCATTATTAACATAATCCCATTTATTATTTTGACTTGGCAGTGGTCAGTCTTTTTTTGGCAGAAGAAAAAGCGGACAGATAAAAAATAAGATTTTTACGCTACGCTGGTCAATCATTCCATTAGCAAAAGAGAGTAGAGTAGAGTTTGAGACTCAACTCAAGGAGGAATTGAAATGGCAGATGTATTATCCTCATTCAAATCAGTATTTAATTGACCATCACACAAACTGTCGGTCTGTGTGTTTTATTATTCCGCGGAGATTTGTCACTTTTTGTTGTATTTATTTTTTGGCAAGAATTTGCACGAGATATTTGTTTAACAGAAATTTTTTTGCAATGTGAGTTCTTAGTTTTTTAAAAGAATTTATTCCTGGAATTCTACGTAGGATTCCTAGGTAAAATTATCATGCTTTTTTGATTGTCATTAATTAATTATTTGCATTTTATTCGGACGACACATTTAGAAGAGGAAGATGTTTAAGAGGATTACTTAATCCTACTGTATAAGCGAGAGAGAGAGTGAGAAAAAAATTGTTGATGACGAATTTTTGACTATTTTTTTGGGTTTGTTATTGTCTTTGAAGTCTATGAATAGGAGAGTGGAGGAAACGCCTTGATTTAAAGGTTCTTCAGTGTGTGTGTGTGCGTGTGTGTGGGGTAAAAAAATATGTTGTTTACTTTGGAATTATCAAATGAGGCTGTATATTGACAGAAGACGTGGTCTTTGTTCATAGTGTACATACAATTCGTGGAATTACGTATTTTCTAACAATTTCTTTTGTTTGCCCTCTTTTGAAAACGAGAGTGAGAGAAGGAAAGTGCAAGTGTGTTTTATTTTGGGACAGCTCGACGCCGATCACTGTAATGTAGACTGCAGGGATTTTCCCTAATTTCTCTAGGTTATCACTTGTGGTTGATTTTGCAGTTAAAGGTCATATGTCAAGTAAAAATTTGATATGTTGACACAAATTTTGTGTGTTTGTGGATAATGCTAGGTTATGTTTAATTAACCTTTAGAGTGTTTACCGACAGTCAAAATATTATGATACTGTTCAAGAAAAATGTGTACAAAAATGTTGTTACTATTAATTATTATTTTTTGTGTCAATACAATATAATATGTCCTTATAGATTTAAATGTCTGTTGTTAATGTATCAAATATGGGGTGTAAGTTTTATTTAAACAGCTTATGACTTGTCTACCATTCCCATTCATGGTCAGGGACGACGACGGTTGAGTAATTATTTTGTACAGACTAATAGGAAAAGAGTACCTCTATCTTAGTAAAAGATTATGCATTGTCCCTGCTAATTAGTTAATTACGCAATGTGTGTGAGGTACACTCGTTTCTCACTCACTCTCACACAGGACATTTTGATCTTGGTGTCATTGTGTCATTTTGCTAGTTTAGATTTTAATTTCTGGGGCAGAATTCAATGGGCCTCTCCTTTATATGAATCAATTTTCATTTTTTAAAAAAATTCAGTGTGAAATATTTTTTTTTGCTTCCATTAAATTCAACCAACAAATAATTATGTTGGAATGTGAAGCAAGAAAATATAATGAGTGATTTCCCTCAGACGCACTTTGTACAAATTATGGGGATTTTAGAGAAAATGGACGTCACTCCAACCAAATTACAATAAGGATGCAGATGAGGATGAGATTATAGTTTTGTGAGTGGGTGAAGACTCTTCACTGAAGAGAAAGATTTTTGCGTACACACTTTTGTTGTGTTGTTGGGAATCCTTGGGGTGTGAAATTATTTAATTGAGATTCACACACACACAACTTGACATTTCAAATAATAATTTGCACAATGGTGTAACTGAGAATTTGCTAGACTACTAACCATGAACCTAAGAGAAAAAAACTGTTCCAGCTAAAAGAAAAGCTCTCTTTATCCTCTCCCTTTATTAGAGGAAGGAGAATCTTCAAGAAAAAATGACCAGGTGTAGCCGTGCTTTTGAGGAGCTGACTCCGGGTCATTCCACCGAATTAATGGAGAAATAGCTGTCCAATTGTAGGTTTGGATCAAAGATTTCAAAAAATCTACAATCTCTGGTTGATCTGCAGCCAAATTCCTCTTCTCACAAGGATCTTCCTCAATATTGAAAAGACATGGAGAGTAGAAGGCATCACATGGTATATCCGGTTTAGTTGACCCATTGTTGTGACATTTAGATTCTATATTTGCAATCTTTTGCATCTCTTTGGCTAGGTCAATGTTGATCGGGTATCCAGCTGTAGCAAAAGATTGACCTGCCTCACTGGCTACTATCAGTGGAATTAAATCTTCAACAGTTTTATGACCACATATTGAAGAAAAACAAGTCTGGGATAAATCCTCTTCAACAAGATTTTGAGAGTCTCGACCAGAAGGGCCAAACCAATTGTCGCATGATTGGCCATTCGGTCCAGTTGGACAGCCACCCAAATCAGAAGAAGATGTATTGCCTGACAAAAAAGAAGAAACTATGTAGTAACTGAAATGAAATATAAATAAATAAAATTGTAGTTATTATTAACCTTGGATCAATTTCCACTCGCCAAACCTCACAGCCGAGTTATTATATTGGCCGTCTATATTGTAAATGAATTCGCTCCGAGGTGATGATCCTGTCCCCATCAAATTCTTCCATTGACTGACCCCGTCAATCCCTACCAACGACTCTGGATCCCCGTCTGACATGAAATATATTGTGTGAATCTTTCCATTAAAATATTTTAACAATTAAATGTTTTAAATTACGTGCAGCTTCCAGTAAAGTTGGTAGCCAGTCAGTGGCATGGAAAAGGTCTTCGTGAACATGGGGTTGAAACAATGGACTCCAAATGCAAGCCGTCAATCTTGTTCCACCCTCCCACAAAGTATTCTTCGTCTGTCAATAATATTGCAAATTAATTTTGTAAAAAAATACGATAAAAATTTTCTGGAAAGATTTAATTTGATGATTACTCCGCGTAGAGGCCAATTTGAAGCGTAGTTGGCATCATATCCTTCTGGAGCTCCTCCATTATCCGAGATGAAAATGATAATAGAATTATCCAACATATTTTGACGACCTAGAGCAGCCACAACTTTCCCCATGGATTCGTCCAACTTGTCCACCATCCCTACATTATTTTACAGCATATTGTGTTTTAAATTTGTGGACATTTTTTAAGCAGTACTGATTATTGTACCTGCATATTTCCGCCGATTGATGTCATCAATGGACTCTTGGAACTTGTCAACATTTTCTTGTGGGGCTTGAAGTGGGTCGTACGAAAGGGAAGAATGAGGAGCAGTATGGCTTATCATGAGAAATAATGGTTGGTCCAAAGGATTCGACTCGATTAGACGAACTGCTTCGTCCGTGAACAAGTCAGTGCTAGGTCAAATATAATTCAAAAGTCATATCATGATTTGGACATTATGATAGAAAAAACCTCTTCGTCTCACTTGTATTTTCCAAAAGTGTCGTAGTTGACACTGAGGTTACTTCGAAAGTCATATCCAGCACCATACTAATTAGAAACGAAAGTCGGAACAAAGAAAATGAACAAACCAGTGACATTGTCATAAACATTATTGAGGAAGTTAACCTGTTCGCGAGACATGTGAGAGTAGTAATCTTGCATCCCCAAGTAGTAACCCAAATGGGAATCAAATCCTCGAAAAGTCGGAGTGTAAACGCGTCGAGCATGCCCAAGATGCCATTTCCCGACCCATTCATTTTAAGAAAGGAAGAATTTTTGAAAAATAAAGTAAGGGGATTCAAAATTGTAAGTCATAGTTTATTTTATTACCAAGTGAGTTGCATAGCCCAATTCCTTCAAATACTCTGGGAGTAATTTTTCCTCCAGTGGCAAGCCTTTTGGTTGTCCACCCGTTATCACGTAATGTTGAAGGGCTGTCAATTATATAATTAAGAGAAAAATGAGAATTTTTCTTTAGAATTTTAATTGTCATTATTTTCGTATTTACCCAGGTGAATGGCATATTTTCCAGTGAGTGTTGAGGCTACAAGAGACATAGATCGTTAATCAACTAATTCTTAATCAATTAGTAATAATAAATCCCCCATCCAATTTGAAAAGACTGTTAACATAGTTAACAGTCCAGTAACACAGCTTCCACCAATTTTGAACTGGGAGCTGGGAGTAACGCCAAGATCTTTTTTAAGTAAGGATTGATTATTTTGACAAAAATGTGTATGAAACATTTTTTGGAAGAAATCTGTTTGAAATTATTTGGAACGATCCTTCTTTTCGAAACAAATAATGGGAAAATTCATTTGGGGATTAAGGAAGTCAGTTTTGCCCTGTGGAGAAAATATCATGCTCCAGCTTGTTGTAATTCCAATACGTCAATCAAACAAGGGGATAAGAAAGAAGGGATAATGGGAATGAAAATCCAGATTGTCATATCTTCAAAATATTTACAACACGGAGGACAAGATGAATATGGCTCTCCTCGTTTCTGTCTCTTCCAAGTTGAACTTGCCGGTAATATGGGAGAATGTATGCACGTAAGTGATTACCACAATTTATATATTTTGGAAGTAGTATTTTTTTCATGAAAGCTTGCCCATGTTGAACCTGCCCATCTGCCCATCTTGTCCATGTCCACTGTGTAATTAGGTGTCCAATGGACTTGCCCATGTCCATTGCTACTTGCAATACTTAAGTGGTCAAGTATTTGGTGCATTAAAGTATACAGACAGCCCACTTAAAATTCCTTGTTACGCCTTCAAGAGCTCAAACATTTCAACGGATGACAAAAGCTTCAGAAAATTTCTTTCTTTTTTCAACCTCCAATTGTCAGAGATACGAAATGTATCTTCCGATCCATGAGTTACGTGTAGGTTTCTTAGGATGGAAAGTCCATTTTGTCCTTTTTCAAAGGGCATACGAAAACTCTTTTCAGTTCATCCGTAGAAATTTCGCATTTCGATTTTCCAAATGGATTGTTTAAATAACAGTTAAATGATTTAATAATTCTGTTTCCTTCCTCTTTTAGTCCTCAAATCGTTGGACGTGTGAAATGGATCAATCAGTTTTATGAAGAAGCTAGAGTCACTGTATTACGCCTAGAGAAAGTAGATTCTTCAGCATCACTTCGTGTAACCTCCTTTGACATTTCTTTACTTTCGTCTACAAAACTTCTAGAGGTACTTTCAAAAATATTTTTCATTTGGTATTCTTTTGTTTTTTCTATAGGAAATGTCCATTTTTTCATTTCGGAACTTGACCACAAAACAATCAGATGGTGATTTCTTTGCACAGGAAACAGTAGTTGAGCTTATCATTAATAAAGAATCAATTATCAAAGAGATCTCAAACAATGATTCACTCCCACGCAAATTCCCATGCCCTTTACTTTCTTAAAGAATAGAACGAAAAACCAGGATGCTATAGTAAGAAAAAATTCCGCTACAAAAACAATATGTAATGTCAAACAGGTCACTTTTTTGCGTGTCACTTTCTAATTTTTTTAATTATCGTTCATTCCATTCTAGATATTGCAGTTTTTCTCACCGGGTACAGTAATCTGGTTCGGGCCGTAACAAAAGACAAGATAGAAATGTGTCTGCGTACAATTTCAGTGGCTGACCAGTCACTATACGAAGTATGTCCTCTTGGAACTCGTTAAAACTAACAAATTATGTACAAAATACTTGCGAAAACTTAACTATTAACGAACCCAAAAAATAGTCTATTTATAATGTAATTATGATATTATTATTATGAATACTACTATGATATAATGATGGTCTTATTTTTCAAGGTGTGTATTCAACTAATGGGGTCTGAGGCAGAATCTTTTGATGGAACAACGGCAGAATTTTTTGTCTTCCATAATGTTCTACTTGTAAAACTTTAGGAGCCAAAGGCCGATACTTTTGTTTTTCAACTGGTCAAGTGTCACCAAATAGAGGTAAGGTCAACAAATTTATTTGTAAATGAGTTTATCTTCCTCTGATTTATATTTATTCTTTTTGTTTATTTATTCTTAACTGAATTTTTTTGTAACAGTATAATTCATCAATGATAGAATTACAGTCATTGTCTGTTTGGAAACGAACACTTCAAGAAAAGCCAACATATGTCGTACTATTACCCAATGGATGTGACAAAATATCCATCATGAATAATGTATGAACAAATGAAGGCCGATCTTGTTGATGGCATGACTTTGGATGAGACGGTGAATATGAACTCTTCCACTGGAAATCTCACATGGTTTCACACATTTGTGAATCGTCATTTAGACTTTACTGTGCAACGACTGGCATCTCTTCAAGCTATGACTTTGCAAACTACCTGGACGTCTCTCCAACCATCCCCCACAAGAATTCGTAAAGAAACTCAAACTGAGAATCATCATTTCGTTTTCCATAGACGTTGACGTGTTAATTATGATGTACAAGCTAACGTTACTGATTTCCTTCCCCCGGAAGAAGACAACTACATTTTGGAAATGGCA
>WJFB01003513.1:0-12970 GCA_009870185.1 Pygmarrhopalites habei | reverse complement strand
CTCTCCTTAGAAGGCGGAGCAAACATTTGAACTTGCTCATTTGCCACCCTTCTGCCAAGAGAGTCTCACCGTCCGAAAGAGAGGACAGGGTTCGAGAATTATTTGCTATACGATATATACACATTACTCACAATAATTATTTTTTTGTTACTTGTTTAAAAAAAACAGTTATGCTTTTTCTATGTATTTATTTATTTGAAACTGACCTGGTGGTGGTAGAAGTTCATTTAGAATCTCATCGCCTGAATTTTTCCAAATATCTTTAATAATTTTCCTCAGTTCTTCATTTGCCTCGGATCGTTTCCCCTCCATTTTTATCTAGGGTCAACCAAATTATTTTTCTTTACATGATATTCTAATGATTCAATGTAGATTTGTAATCAGTTAAGATTATTTACCTGTAAGGAACTTCGGATGACTGCAAAAAGAGTCGCATTGAATTGAACTGTCCCGTCTTCCCCCACTGGCATATTCATCAGCATCATGCGCTAAAGATTTTAATTGCAATTGTATTAATTAGTGCATCAATTGTCTACCTTCTCTTATAAGAAAGAAGAGTATCCAAGACTCACCCTGCAGACAACTCTTGTTGGACAGAGAGGACCCCATCCAAGAGGAGGTGAGATTTTCTTCATCAACTCCACGACCTCTTCATGAGCAATCCTCCCACTAGAAAAAAAGAAAGTGAAATGACCGTTTTACAAAACTATGGCCTACAACGTTTACATTTGTATTGTTATATATTTTTCAAGCTTTTACCTAGCTTCCGGGTCGTACTCGGACCATAATTCTATAAATTCTCCAAGATGATGAGCCCCAAGGATTGACCAGTCTCTCACTAAAATAAAAGGGACCCATTTCATATTTATGACGTACTTACATATTGTTTCAAAAGAAAAACTTTGACAATCAAATTTCCATTTCCCCACTCACCGAGATAATCGAAATTATCCATAATGACAGCTGGAACATTGTGAAATTCAAGTTAATCTTAGTAGTAATTTTTTGACAGAATATTTTCAATCTGTGAATTCTCACCTACAAACAAGTTCAAAATTAAAAAGGAACAGACAAAGAAAAAAGAGACAAAGTAGACAAAGGCAAAGTCTCCTCCACAAGTGACAGGGAGTCCAGTGTCCGGGTCAATTTCTTGAGCTATCAATTCTCCATTGTCATCACTGACCTCTATTAAATTTGGACAAACGTTAATAAATTGAATAATTATGAATTATTGAAATTGTGGAGAAAGTGAGACTATTATGTAAATTAAATACCTTGACATTTGACGGACGGCTTGTTGACACATGACATCATGATGTCCTGCCATGATTCACCTAGAGACCAAAGGAGAGAGAGAAAGGAAGGAAATTCGTGTAGAACAATTTGTACGCACGCAATAATCATATGGAGACGATATTTTTGATCTCTTTGACATTTTCTCACCCGTGGCACATCGGAAGAGTAAAAGTGTGGCAGCAGAGAATGTTTGAAAGTTATTATTCCGATGAATCTCTGTGTCACTGTCCAACTTGATTTTCCCAAACATTTGCATCCCAACCACAGCATAAATGAAAAAGAGGAGGATGATGAGAAGGACGACGTAAGGGAGGGCTTGTAAACTTTTCATAAAAGTCCACAGGAGAGTTCGGATCCCTTCACTTCGATTCAGCAACTTGACTAGCCTCGCCACACGAAACAATCTCAAGAATTTGATCAAGTTGAAACTTCCCGTCTCCCCTCCACCTCCTCCTTCGTCTTCCCTCATGGACAGGATTATGTCCACCACTGATCCCCACACCAGGACAAAATCAAAAGTATTCCAGGCATCTCGGAAAAATATTCTCCAACCCATGGCTGCCAACTTGAGGAAACATTCGATTGCAAACAAAATACTAAAAACTACATTCACATGACCCAGGAATTCGGTGTAACCTAAAAATTATATAGAATAAATATTTAGAATACATGGAAGGAATTAAATGATTCATTAAGCTACGATCTTTGCTGTTTATGCCCATACCCGCGGGTTGTTCATGAAATTTCATTGTCATTGTCACTGTGTTGAGGAGGATGAGACCGAAAACAGCATACTCGAATGGTTGAGAAGTGATTACATTCCATAATTTGAACTGCCATGGAGTCCCAGGGATATAGCTGTCAAAAAGAAAAGAAATGGTAATAATAATGAGTCATTATTTCTTCTAATAAGACATGAACAATACTGACCTTTCTGTAGGCTTGCTGAAAGACAAAAAAAATGTAAAGTCCACAGTCAAGATATCAACATCACACACACAAATGTTTTCAAAATAATTGCATAGTATTTTTAAAATCAACTGGATACTTACGCACTCATCGCAAAAGCCACACAACTTCTCTGGAAGATTTTTATTTGGAAAAAAACGATGACTCCTACCTCATTTAAAAGAGAATTTTCGAAATAATTGACCTTTATTTATTATGACTCACTTGATTTTTGTCCAACTCACAGTCCTCATATTCTCGTTCTCCTTCGTTTTGAAAAGTAATGATGACAAAACCTACAAAAATGTTGACCTACAATGAGAGAGAAAGAGAAAGGAAGGTGTTGTGTTAGTATAAGGAGGAATCAGTTTCACTATGAATTGTATGTAAGTAGTGAAAGTGTGAGTGGTAAGTTGAATCAACCATGAAAAATGCAATAATGATGAGATAGACAATGTAGTAGACAGCCACAATTTTTCTGTAATTGTATGATGGTCCTCTATTTTCTGCCCACGAATCAATAGACAGATACAGCATCCTACACACAGTACACAACAAATGATCACTTTCAAAATGGCCAATCCAGAAAGAAATTGAGTCAGAAATTATGGTGAAAAATAGAAATCATACCCCGGCCATCCCTCAAATGTTGAGACTGCAAATAAGGTTAACATGGCTTTCCCGACGCTGTCGAAATTAAAATTATTATTCTCAAAACTCCGTTTCTCCAGTGTAGGTCGAGTGATGTCTCCGTCTTTGTATTTTATGAAATAACCCCTAAAAGAAATATAATTGGGGGAATTATATATTTCAATTTCTTTCCATTTAAAAGATTATTTCCCTTTCTTCCTTAATAACAATAACCTGCACTCTTCCGGTGTTGTTTTTGAAGCGTCCGTACAGGCGAATAATTTCCCCTGGAAAGTTGACCCAATCCATTAACAAATCCATATTTTGAACTAGTGTACGTATTTAAAATACATAAATATATTTTACTTTGAAAAGTTGAACTCCCATGACGGCAAACATGAACTGAAGAAGGGCAGTCACTAGGGAATAAAAATCACAGAAACAGGTGAAAGTCAACTTTCCAATTGATAAATTTCACCATTGTGAAATGGGAAAGTTCATACCAACAACTATATTTCCTATTGTTTGGATTGACACGATTGTACATTGCACGACACGCTGTTCAAAAAAAATATTTAGTCATATTATTAATCAATTTTATTTAAATTATTATTACAAGACAAAATGACTTTCTCGTGTGTCTTTTTCATCCAACCTGCAAACCTGGAAGCCTTTTGACAGCTCTAAGGGGTCTCAAAACTCGACACACCCTCAAAATCTTGACAGTCGAGATGGCTCCAGAACTACAATTCATTTCCAATTTAACACAACAAACAAGTCAACAACCAACAATAAAGACACATAAATCAGGTTCATTTGAAGAGGAGAACGGTGAAAGACAACAAAAGCTTTCTTAGGATTAGAAAGAGAGTCACACCTAAAAAAGAATGAGACAAGGGACACCGACACGACAAGAATCTGGAAAGAGAAAGGAAAAGTTACCATCTGTGCCAGGTTCAAGTCATTCATGAGAGATTTAGAAGTCAAGTAAGCATTCAAAAAGTGAATTATAATAATATATTATTAGTGACAAACTAATCTCACATTCAACTATAAAGGACAATCAAATTTAGTTCACTCAAAGTTGTCGGGTCAAAAAGAAAAATACTCACGTCAAGTAAGTTGGCTGGAGACCGACAAAAAGCTCCAGGATGAAAAATGAGACCAAATACTAGTAATAATACAAATATGTGTTATATAATTGCATGTACATGATTAATGATGATACACAGGTAAATTATACATGACAATTACGGACCATATTTTTTTAACAAAGAATAGTGGCACTCTCTGACAATCCGCTAACTATCAACAATCTAATAACACCACTCTTAACGACGCTCGTCTTTCGTCCGACAAGATGAGACAGGCGAATTTTCAAACGTCTTTACGTGCGTACTCAGTCGCTTTAACTGTTACACAGTAAGTATACAGTAAATTAATACCAAAAATACCAAAAAATTACCGAGTAATTTCAGTAGAATCTCCACTGTAAAAATGGAGGTGAAAAACATGTCCATCTTGTCCAGGACCTGGAATCCAAGGGGTGGCAAGGGAACGAACGGACACACACACACAAGAGAAAAATACATTCATTCTCCTTGTCATTTACTCCACACATGATAATAATCTGTATAATGTTATAATGTATAAGTTTAGTTGTAACTAATTCTCTATTTTCTAACTAGAGAAAGAGAGAGAAAGAGAGAGAACATCAAACATTGAACATTGAAAGACAGGGAATTTTCACCATATTTCTTGGCGAGTGTTCGTAGAGCGGATCCTCAGCTTCCATGAAAAGAAAATTAATACAATCCACATTTCACACAACAGACGACACGAAAACAACGCGTGAGAAAGCACTTTCTAAATGCAGTGATTGTTACAGCTCAGATCTAAAGAATCGAGAATCATGGAGGGATGATTTCCGGTAACACATGCAATTTCCAAAGAGAAAGAGATTGAGTACGCAGCTCATCAAGATGCAAAAACTATAATAAAAATGTAATGTCAACAAAGAAGCGAGAGAGAGGGGGGAGAGGGAGGGAGGGCAGATGGAAAACGACACCTTTTAAGTACATTAGTAAATACATATTAGTATTTTTATTATTATTACAGCAAATTAAATTGAGAGAAAGTTGGGGGAAAGTACATGAGCATTTAGTATAATAATTACTACTAGAGAAGTCTACGGACACCTTAATCCAGTTAATCAATTAACGACGACGGAAACAACTGATCAAAGAAATTAACACAATGGCAGAGAAGAGATAGAGAGAGAGAGGTGGAAAAGAGTAAGACATTTTTTTGTTCTTTACCTCCCAGGGATGCTGAAGAGATGAGGATACACACCAAAATAAAATTCCCGTAAATACTATTATGTATCAAATTGTAGCAGGCAACTCGGATTCTGTAACCATTTAATTTTTTATGAAAAACATACATGAAATTACCCCAGTTCTTGACTAAAAATTTGTTTATAATTAAATTGTGGTAGTGAAATTCCTTACGGATTTGTATTAGAGAAGATAAAGAAACTACTGGCTTCTGGCATTGCTTGTTGATCATCCCCACCTTTGTCATCATCGTCATCTTCTTTTTCCTTTAATACTGGATCCTCATCTGCATAAATAACAGAATAAACCAGGTTTTAAAAATTACTATTGACTTTGAGCCACAGAAGAGTAGTTATGGAGTAGTAGTTGAGTAAATTTGATTTGGACCACCTCCTCCTCCCTTTCCTTTCCTGTTCAATCCCAAATAAATTTGTCATTTTATCTAGTTTACTTAAAGAGTGACAGAAAATTAATTTTGAAGAATTATGGATTGTCTACTCACTTCTCCGAGTCCCCTTTCCCATCCTGCTGAAATAAAAAGAGAGACACAGAAATCAAGAATTGTGTTTTAGGAAAAGTGAAATTATTTATTGTTGTAAAAATGAGTGTGACCAAAGTTGGAGGTTCTTCTTCTTCTTCCTTCTCAACATCACTCCCATCACCCAGGCTGTCAACAGCAATGGCCAAAAATACATTTAAAAGTATATCTGACAGGGAGAAAAGGAGTACAAAATGGATGATTAGAACATTTCTTTGCCTCAAAATACTGTGTAAAATGAATTATTGACTCACAATTCCCTGAGATGAAAAGGACGATGAAGTAAAGACTGTGAATTCAAAAAAAAAGACAATTTGTTTTTGTTAAATATTGGATTGATATCTGGGGAAAGTTGGTGTGAAGAGGAAAGTTGAGCAGCTGGTTAACATCGATCAAAGAAAGTAATTAAACATTTAATTACTTGACACACACATTGAAAGCATTAAAAACATGGACTGTTTAAACACATGAAAGGATCCAGTGTGGTGTGACACCCTACAAAATGGGCAGCCAATGCACCTACTCGCTGCAGACACCATCAATAGACAAGAAAAAAGGGCATGCACTTGAAAGGGGGGGGGGACTTACCTGGCCACGATCCCTATCGACGCTGCTCCTCCGAATGCCAATATCCCAAGGTACATCACCTCACTTTTTCATAATTAAAACATGAAGAATTTGAATTTGATTTCCATTCCATGAATTATTTTATAAAATTGGAAAAATTTGTACATACTTCCAATCTTCTCCAGTCAAAATTTGGAAAACTGTCAGCATAGCTTGTGAAAAACTATCAAAACTACAGAGAGAAAATTGTCGAAATGAGTCCTTTGTACTAGGTACTTGTTTTTTTTCAAAATTTTACTCACTTTTGTCTTTGTTTGTCCGCTTTACTATCAAAATTAAATTTTCCTCCAAACACTTGCATCCCCAACAGAGCAAAAATGACGATGAACAAGAATAGGAGAACAAGGAGGGATGCAATAGACTGAATAGAATTAATGAGTGATGTCACCTACAGAAAACAATTATAATTATAATTATTGTCAGAATACTTGTATTAAATTGTTTCATGTTACTTTTAAATGAACTTACCAGACTGGACAGTGAGCTCCAGTATCTACAAAAGAAAATGAATTTACATAGGTAAGTATTTAGTTAATTATTGTAAGTAAATAATGCTAAATTATAAATAAAGAAAATTAGTACGTAACAATTAATGTATCCTAACTTACTTGGTCACTGGAGAGGAATGTGAAAAGACAAACAGACAAAATTAATATGATACATGTACTTATGTAAATAAATGAGAATTTTTTCTAAAGGAAAAATATTGACAATAATAATTAGTTTAACTGACCTTTGAATACTCTCAAAAGTCGAACACAACGGAGAACGGACAATCTGTCAACACATTATTCACATGTAAATACAACTATAACTATTTACATTGTACTTAAACTTGGCCCATCCCAGTTAACTCTGAATTACACAACTCACCCAATTGGAGGGATGATCTCAGCATTTGTCAATTGCATTTCTGGAAAGATTGAGGGAAAATGAGTGAGTAAACGGTTGGAAAAAGTTAAGGGAGTCAAAGTTATGTAGGTACGTAATTTTACCGAGGATGCTGCTGATCACTACGAAAGTGTCAAATCGGTTGAAGAGTGAACGAAAGTATTTCTAAAATGGACAAATGATAATTAACTACTTAATTGTGAAATACTTGCATATGAAAAAGCAATCATTGAAATTGTTCTTCTCACCGGAAGACCCAAGCAGTACATTTTTATGAGACCCTCGAGGGTAAACAAGGCCACAAATAATTTGTTCCCGTTCGCTTTGAATTTTAAAATTTGAAAGTTAGTTATTGTAAGTACAAAAGAGTCAATCAAAATGACCGAATTAATGAATTAACTAAAGTACCTTGGAACGTATCCAACCACTGTGGCTGTTCGTGGTATTCAGTAGCAAAGATACAAGTATTTAGAAATACAAGAATTACTATGAACCAAAAGAACGCTTGTGATTTGACTACTTTCCGAAGTGTAGACCGAATTTTTTTGTTAACCCTGTTTAAACCATCCAAAAATATTGGGATTTAGCAACGGATTCTTTCTTTATCTTTAAAACAGAAAGTGAAAGCAAAAGAGAAAGTTGGGGTTTACACTGCTGCATTTGGATGGTTTTTCTGTAGCCAAGACTTTGGCTTGGTCTTTTTGTCTTCCATATCCAAGACTTTCATGGGTTGAAAGTCATATTTGTCTAATTTATTTTATTTGACAGGGCCAAATGTCATGAATAAAATTCCAGAGATTGAGGAATTTAATAATAATAAAAATAAATACTTAGAAAAACTTACAACCAGAGGTGTTCACTTCTCCCGTGATATGGGTAGCTTTTGTGATCCAATCTGGTAAAGTACATTTTTAACAACATATTACTATCTCACTGGAAAAACTGTTTTGTAAGTACAACCATTTTTTTTAATTCTCAAATCTTATACCATGTATTAACATTCATACACATCATGAAATTACTCATACAAATTTGTACATCCATCATGTTCTGAATATTCAATATTCAGGCAACAATTAAGCCATTACAAACCGCAAATTTAGTCTTGCTAGAAACTACACTAACCTAAATAACCCTGGAAATCTTCTTCCATTTGTTTCTCTTCCCGACTCCTCAAAAACTCCATCCGCCCTTTTATCCTCTCACCCTCCTTTGAAAACTCTCTATACATAAAAATCAAAAATTACACAGTTCTTTTCAATTTTCTCCAGAAAAAGAATATAATTGAAAAATCTACAAAAGTAAGTACAAATCAATTTACCCAGTGAGGACTCCAAGAATCAAATTCATGACGAAAAAAGCACCCAAAACGACCATTGATGTAAAGTAAACTGTTTACACGAACACAATTCAAAATCAGATATTTTATTAATTTATTAAGTTTCAGTCATGGATTTGTATTTGGATATCCAAATACAGTTATAAAATAAGTTTCTATATAGAAACTGATTTTATTTTTTCATACTCCACTGCCAGTCTCCACCCATTGCGTCATTGACCTGTAAATTAATTAATAAGTTTTAGTAAGTAACTAATTGATTCCCCTTCACAACTATTAATGACAATTTATTTAACTTAATTACATTGTACAAAGTTTGTGTCCATCCTTCTAATGTTATACACCTGTTCAAAATTATTTATTAGTAAAGAATTATTATTATTATTATTATCTTAAAAAGAGAAGACGAAACAAAAAATGTAGGACACAAAAATGCGACTGACTGGAAAACGGTGAGCATGGCTAGGCCAAAATTGTCAAAATTGATGATTCCATGGTAAGGACCTTCCCATCCATCTCTAGAACAAAAAACGAAAATAATTACTGTAGTAAGTTACGTCATCATCAAAAAGTCATTCTCAAAGCTGACATGAACATTGAGTACGGGGAAGAGGGATAGAACAAGGATCCGTTCAAATATTCTCCTTCAATTAAATAGTTCTTTATTCGAAAAAGGCTTAAAATAAATAAATTCATACACAGGAATGTTTACAAAGGGATTCAAAGGTGTAAATACTTACGAACAGTTTTGAGTTGCATTTGTGCATTTGAAACCCCGACCACATGGAACAGGGTCATCCATTATTCTGTCTATATTAGAGTTTAATTAGTTTGAAGCAAACATTCAATCATTGTTTTCATATTATTGATGGTCAAGTTGTTTTTTATTTCCTGACAAGAAAAATTGTTTTTTATATAATATGTATACAAAGAAAAGAACTCACCTGTCTCTATATCTCTACAGGTGCTGTGCATGACCCCGGAGAACAACTCGAGTCCGATGATTGCGTAAATTACAATGACAAAGAGGACAAGAAGGGCAATTTGAAACAAAGGCATGATTGCTTTTAATATAGAGTTCATCACAACCTGTAGGCCTTCAAAATGAACACATTATTATTACAAAAGATTAGAGTTGAATCACAAAATCCCACTCCCTTCCCCCCTCCACAAATTACTACATATGTACTTAAATTGACAAACTCACTTGGCACTCCTGATACTAATCGAAGTGGTCGGAGAACCTACCAACCAAACAATTCTCATTTTAGATACGTATGAATTATATTTTCACAAACAACAAAAGCTTTACTCAACTGTATCTACTATAATTAATTAATAAATAAATATCTAAGCCTTAATTCTCAACTAATTAATCTGATGATGTATCTACGGTAGTTTCTAAACTTACACGGAAAGCTCGAAGTGCCTTAACATCAAACCCTTCGATCTCCACCATGGCTAGGATTCCAGAAATGACACTACCCAACAACAATCAACTCATCTATTTAACTATTCACTCATTTTAGTTAACTTCCCCACTACTACACTTACTACTGCACTACACACTCGAAAACAAGTAAATGGACTCACCCAATAAGAACAATGGTAAAATCCAGTACGTTCCATGTATTTCCTTATAAAATAGACAAACAACAGAAAATGAAATCAGCTATTTATGTACTTTCAACATGAATCATGTTAACATTGCACCAAATAAATTATCCTGAGTCGTAATACATGCAGAAGTACATAAAATTTACACAAAACTTACGAAGGTAAGCTCCAGGATGGAGAAGCAAGCCGTAAGCTTGTCAAAAAATATCATCATCAAATTTCAATTATTTTTAATGCATTAATAAATACATGGAGACGAGACACGACAGAGGGTACCTACCTACGATTTTCATAAAACATTCTGTTGTGAAGATGACGGTGAAGATTCCCTCTACACTCTCCTGTGATCATCATATCCAACACAGAATAAATCAATACTTTCACCAATTTCTTCTATTATTACATATAAGAAGAAAATAGATGGATGAAGGGATGAGAAAAACGTACCAAATTTTCATTCATTTCATTAGAATCCTCATTAGGAAAAGGCGTAGTCAAGGCCAATGAGAAACATGTAGCGAGTATGGTCACTAAGATTAAGTATTCAAAGAGTCTAAGAAATAGAGAAATCAAAAAAATTATGTTCATGAAATACTCTTTAACTTTTCTTATATATTCCTTTTCTTCCCCTTCGGCCTCCTCAAGAAGAGAGAGAGAGTAAAAAAAATGAATCTGGAATAAATTTAGATCCTGCTTACTTCCACTCGGATATAGCAATGCAAAGCTTGCGGATCTAGAAAATCGATATTAGAGTCATATTGTGTTATAATATATGCACTCACTTTCCCCTTACACATGGGACTACATGAGAAAAAGTAGGAGGGAGACTGAGTGTGTCTGTATACACACAAAAAGAACATGCGGTATGCATACCGGATTATTCAGAGTAAGGCAGAAGAGTGAGCGGAGGGCTGAAAATATTATATATTTTAAAAAAAATACATATCAAAATTTTCATCCATAAAATCATCCGAAAAGAAAATATTAAAAATGAAATTCCGCATCATGAGAGAGAGAGAGAGAGTGGTTACGTCGTTCTTCAGCAGCATTTTTCTTCTTTTTCGGCGGTGGTTTCTCCTTCTTGGGTTTGGGCACGGTCTGGTCCAGGACTTGATTCCTGGACAATGAACATTTTAACTGCATTACTTTTTTAAAATGGAAATTATAAAAAGTGAAAATGAAGGGAATATTGGTCAAACTGTACAATAGACAGAATTTCACTTATACAAAAGAAGAAGGATATTGTAAAAGTAGACAACGAATTGAAGCATGAATGATAAAATAATACAATTTATGAGGCGATTGTAGTGTCACAGCAAAACAAATATCATTTCTTTCAACCTTCCCAAAGCGGGTATGAAATCATGGCATTTATTTGTAGTCAAAGACCTAAGATTACCAATTTGTGGACAAATGATCGGCCAACTCATCAAGAATTTTCAAGTCATCCGTTTCTAGATTGACGTCTTCGTCCAAACTTGTCTGGTCATTTCCACCTGAATCAAGTACGGACAGGGAGAGAGTGAGAGAAAGGGGGGAAAGGGAGGGAGAGAGAAAGTACAGAGAGGGTAGGAGAGAGAACAGTCATAGTCTTTTAGTAATCAATAATACTGCACCGCTCCGAGCTTCAGAGTTCAACAACACGGAAGCACATTCCCCGCACTCCATGAGGGTCTTACTTGTGGCAAAAAATATTTCCCCGGCCCTTTTACGTGCCATAATTAGCTTTTCCACTTGACACAACTTGCGTACGGATTAGTGAGACAAGGTCAATTCCTGTGTGTGTGTCCACCATCCTTTGTACAATTTGTCCAGTCGAGGAAATCCATATTTTCCCCTGGATAATCTGATATTTCTGGGAAAAGGGAGGGAGAAAAAGAGAAGAGAGAGTCTTGTACCCGAATCCGGGTCTGCTGCTCCTCTCCTGCGGATTTTCTCCCCCTCCCTCCCATCCATGCTCTAACGTACACGCAAGTAGGTCACTGGGAATGGGATGAAGAAATATGAAATCTCTCTCTCTTTTTCTCTTTTACACACACACAACGGGGTTTGCGGAAAAATTCCACACACCCACACACACACTTTCTGACCTTGCCTCACTAATCTATATGTAATCCGTGTCACAGGTCAAGTCTCATAGGAATAAAACAATGCTTTTTCTAGAAGGGGCTGCATCAAAACCAGTGAGAAGAAATCAATATTAATACTGACTAGTAGACAGAGAGAGAGACAAGTGAAAGAATGTACTTCTGGGTTGATGAAAGTTGGAATGATGTGCTTTCTTAAGTAATAGAGTTGGATAAAGTAAGATAATAAAAAGAAGGGAGACTTGCAATTATTATTTTGTCTGTCACTATCCTCATCATCATCTTCTTCTTCTGAGGTGAGGATTGGAGGAACTGGGAGTTCTACACACACACAGATAGAGATTTCACCCCTTTTCATGTCATTCATTTGGAATCGTGTTTCATGAGACTTGTACTGATAAATACCATGCAAATTGTATGGATTTGGGTTTTTTATTTTTATATATTGTAGTTTTATTGTGTATTTTATTGCCTCTTGTGCGGTAGTCCGGAGAGGGTTTAACGAGAGCTGTAAATCAGAGAAAAAGAGAAGAAGAAAAAAATGGGGATTTTCTTTTCCCATTGCAACAACATGGAAATCTAATGAAAAAAGAATAATTCAGATATGAGTGGACGAGTCAATAATTATTCTTTTGTAAATTTTAAATATTTTTGGATAGAA
>WJFB01003512.1:0-12973 GCA_009870185.1 Pygmarrhopalites habei | reverse complement strand
TCCCTAAAATTTTTAGGTAAGAAAGTTCAAATAAAATAAATATTTTTGGGGTTTGTAGCGGCGGGTCAGCCTAAGTTTACCTGGTAGTCCATTCTATGTCGGGGTCGTAGGTCATAAGGGTGGAGGTCACAAACATCGGTTTGGAATGGTTGACCTCAGGTCACCACTCGCACTTTCAACTTTGATGGATGATCAAGGTCATTTGCCATATGTTGATGACACTTCTACAATGGGGACCCCTTCGGACAGAGGTCGGTCATAGGTCATTGTTATGGCGGTTTCATTTAAAAAATTTGAAAACAAGTTTTTAAAAAAATGAAATTTCTCCATTTCATTTCAGTAATTAGAATAGATGATGATACATTGTATTTTGAACTGGGGTCAATTGAACAGGGTCAGGGGTCGTGGGGTCAGTGTACAGTTCCTACAACTCACATACCATGTACGATCCATCCCGTTTGTCCTACATTTCTCACGAAGGAGGAGAGATCCAAGAAGGGGGCCCTTATGACCGCAGTGTGACTTCCCCTGTGACAAAGGAGTGTCAACTGAGACAACGGTCAAAAACGCTATCTGCTCACAGTGAAAAGAGGATTGCCAAGGCATTGACTGGCCATGCGGGGGTCAGTTTACACGTTCTGTTTTGTTATCGCTGGTGTGTGTGGAAATGCAAATAAGTGAAATGTGTGTGTGGGGTGATGGTATTCTCTATGGGAAGGGAAGCTGCGGGTCAAGTACAGTCAACTTGGGTGGTCCTTCAGTGGGAACGATTTGCAGGCAAGGAATTTTTCGTGTAACTTCAGCCTGGCCTACAAGATTTTTCTTTCCCGTGGGGACCACCCAAGTTGACTGTACTCCACTCACAGCTTCCCCTCCCATCCGCACCTCCTCCACACCTCACACACACACGTATTTCATCCATCTCCACCCCCATACATCCACGCCATCAATAAACCAATTCAACGAATGTTGACAGGACAAAGATGGCGGTTGTAATGAAAGTACTCAGAGAAAGGGTCTAGGGGGAGCTGACATGCCAGATGGGGACTTGAAGGACCAATCTCTCCCATACAGTGGTACGTTGTATTTTTTTAAAAAAAAAGTTTTGGAAAATTCTAGCATGCACTCTTCAAATAGAAGGAATAATGTTGGGTGGAAAGTGGATTGTCGAGGGAATGAGGGAAAGTTTCCCTTCAGCAGGTAGAAATTCTCCCCGGGAAAAGAAGGAAACTGCTTTCCCCGGAGGAGTCCAAAAATTCCCCCAAGAAGTGAAAATATCCCGAGATGCAGGGAAAATTCCACTCCTCCCGCCAATTTTTACCTTCTAGCGAGGAAAATGACTTTGGCTTCTGCTGAAGTTTCCCGTATAAGTTGCACTCCTCCGGGCAAAATTTTACCCTTTTCCGGGGAAACTTTCCCTTCTCTTCTAGGAGTGTGGGATTTTTAGGTATAAAGTTTATACTATAAACTACAGAATTTCTTCTTGAATGGCAGCTAAATTTGTGCTTACATTTTTGGACAACAGAGGGCCCTCCTACCCTCAGGACTGTAATAGAGGCAACAAGTCGACGGCAGTCAAGACAGAGTAGACTAACCAACTTGGGTAAAATTGTCCATTCTAGAGCTCCACGTTTTTTAAATATGAATTTTTAAAAAAGAAAAAGCCTCCTTCTAATCATGATAATCATTTTTCTTTTGTCTGCAGAAAGTCAGGGAGAAGAAGAAGAGGAGACAGCAAAGGACAAAA
Source organism: Pygmarrhopalites habei (assembly GCA_009870185.1). Taxonomy (NCBI): domain Eukaryota; kingdom Metazoa; phylum Arthropoda; class Collembola; order Symphypleona; family Arrhopalitidae; genus Pygmarrhopalites; species Pygmarrhopalites habei. The sequence goes on along the minus strand of WJFB01003512.1, from coordinate 11,226 downwards.
TAATGAAAGGCTTTTACCAATGTCTAGACAGTTTCTGTATTTGGAAATGTGGATTTCCTTGGAAATTTGTTCAAGATGTGATAGCATTCGTTGTTTTCGATGCTTTCACTGAACTCCTAATTACTTTGGCTATTGGAGTGAATACTTTGTTCATGGCTTTGGACCATTACGGATTAGAGGAGAAGCCGGATATGGCGCAGACACTCAAATATGGAAACACCGTAAATGTTTTTTTTCAAAAAAATCTGTCATTTGGGCATAGTGGGTAAAATTAAACTTGCATTGTAATTTGAATGACACTTCGTTTTTGCAAAGGTCTTTTCAACAATATTTGCTGTGGAAGGGGCAATGAAAGTTGTGGCCATGAGTCCAAAATATTATTTCCAAGTTGGATGGAACACCTTCGATTTTGTGATTGTGACTTTCTCCATACTAGAAATGGTTTTTGAAGACGCTAATTTACCCGGGATGAGTGCTTTACGTTCCTTTCGTTTGGTATTTCAAATTATTCTTTTACCTCACAATTTTCTGATATTTTGGAATGAAATGAATGAATTTTTCATATTTTTAAAAAAATCTTTTATAACAGTTGAGAGTGTTCAAGTTGGCTAAATCCTGGCCGGCACTAAATTTAATTATAACAATAATGGGTCAGACAGTTGGAGCTCTGAGTAACCTTGTAGTCGTCCTCATGATCATCATCTTCATTTTTGCTGTGATGGGGATGCAATTATTTGCCAAAAACTATTTTGGTACATTACATTTCAATTAGATTTCGTTTCTTTCTCCCAATTTAAAATGTGGAAAATGAATAATTTTAATTTGGTTTCATAGAAAATGTGAAACTGTTTCCTAACGAGGAACTGCCAAGGTGAAGAGTGAATTAGCAAGAAAAATAAATGACTCCAACACAGGGTGCACGACCCAGGTTTTTAGAGGTCGGGTTTTTGGGTTTTTTAAATAAATCATTCATCAAATGTTCATTCTTTCAACTTGAGAGCTTCAAGATTTGTTAAAGGCGGGTAAATTGATCCCGCCGGCATGCAATCCCGACCAAAAGTGACCATTTCCGGCCAATTCGGATGTGGTTCTGATGTGTTTTCTTCAGAAAACTCACATGAATTGGGCGCAAAATGACCACTTTTAGTCGGTAGGGTAATGACCAATGTTAATTTCAGTTCTAGAAGTAAATCTGTAGTCTAGAATTAAAAATTCGTTTTATTAATTCTGAAACAATTTTCACAAAAAACCCACGACCTACGATCCAAAAAACCCAAAAAACCCAAAAAATCCACGACCCAGAAGACTTTTGTAAAAACCCTGGGTTGTTTGCGCCCTGCTCCAACATCTCCATCTAATTTAGTAATGAATTGGGATTTTGTATTGTTTGGTAGGTGGAACTTTACGGATTTTGGTCACTCCTTCCTCATAATTTTCCGTGTCCTTTGTGGGGAATGGATTGAGTCCATGTGGGATTGTATGCTCGTCGGCACAGCTTTCTGTGTCCCATTTTTCCTGGCCACCGTCCTTGTCGGGAATTTAGTTGTGAGTAATTCAATTAGTAATTGACAATTACTAATTGTGATTTAAACCAGAGCTAAATTAAAAATTTTTTGTATGTTTCCAGCTGCTGAATCTATTCTTGGCTCTTCTGCTCAGTAGTTTTGGAGCATCCAATTTAGCTCCACCTTCAGACGACGGAGAACCAAATAAGATTGCCGAGGCATTCAACAGTACGTCTTCTACGCAATTCTATTACCAATTACTTTCTTGCTAGCTACACGAACTTTGTCAACTGTATTGTAATTAATGTTAATTTGGTCAAATCACAATCGAAAAATATGTGTAAAGGAATCGGAAGATTTATCAAGTGGGTCAAATCCCTGCCAACCAAAATAAAAGTCAAGTTGACTGAACGACTCAAACAGATCAAAGGACGTCCAAGAAGAGCAAGCCCACAGGTCGACACATTTAACAGTAACGAACAAATTAGTATCATGGTCACAAGTGTAAGAGCAGGAAGAGGACCAAAAGATGCAGATGAAAACTCGATAGACGGTGAGAATTCAAATATTATTTTGCATTCCATTTCCTGCTGATTTCCCTGCGGATTCATTTTTGCACAACCTTCTCCAAATTTTTCTCCGTTTTCTCCTAAAATGAGTTTCATTTTTTTTGTTCCAAGGTATAAGAAGACACCCAAGTTTTGCAGCACGAGCTAGGCTTGTGATGAATGTGAATAGACTGATGAGGAATATGAGAGAAAGTCCAGAAGGGAACAGACTTCAGAGACAAGGGCATGTAGAAGAGATTGAACATAGACACAATGCAAAGGATGGAGACACACTCAGTCTAAAATCTTATGATTCGCATGCCCATTACAAAGGGAATTGTGTATCGACTCCAGAGCCATGTAGTAAAGTAGATGGGATTAATGGTGAAGTTGTGGAGGAACAAAAAGAAGGGGGTGAACAGGCAATAGTGAATCCAGGGAATGCAGAGGAGGAAATTATGTATCCAGAAGATTGTCTACCTGCTTGGTGCTATGTAAGGTTCCCGATTTTTGCGGGGGAGGGAAAGAAATGGGCGGACAATTGGGCTACTTTGAGACTCAAAAGTTTTAGACTGATTGAAGACAAGTATTTTGAAACGGGACTCATTGTCGGGATTCTCGTTTCGTCATTGGCACTCGCTGTCGAGGACTACAATCTCCCGGGTTTGATTTTCTTTCTGTCTTTAACACACACACAAAACAAACAACGCAACACACACACACAACACATAACACACACAGAACCGACTACATAAAATACACACACACAATACACACCACAACACATAATACACTACGCAGACACACATAAGACACACACAACACACACCACAACACATAATACACACACACACACAGTACATAAGACACAACACATACAATACACATAAGACACACACACACAACACATAAGACACACACACGATACAACACATAAGACAACACATGCCATACAACACAGACACAGCACATAGCACACACACAACGCATAACAGACACAACAAAAGACACACAAAACTCCGTAGCTGCCATCGCAGCCGGGAATTAAATTTAATTGATATTCCAGGGAACCCAATTTTGACGGACAATCTGTACTACATGGACAAGATCTTCACGGTCATCTTTTTCTTTGAAATGCTGCTCAAATTCCTCGCCATGGGATTTGTTGCGTACTTTGCGAATGCTTGGTGCTGGCTTGACTTTGTCATTGTCATGGTAAGCAACGTCTTTTCTGGAAAGCTTAAGATGAATTATGGTTCATTAATATATACTTGTTCTGTTTATCTTGTTGCCAACAAGTTGTTGGAATTTTTATATTTTTTTCAAAATTAAGTACCGCTCCAGTTAATTAACTTGTTGTAGGTATCCGTCATCAATTTTCTGGCTGCTCTTCTCGGAGCTGGAAGTATCCAAGCTTTCAAGACAATGAAAACCCTGAGAGCCCTGCGACCACTCAAGGCTATGGCTAAGATGCAAGGGATGCGAGTTGTGGTGAACGCCCTCGTTGGAGCCATTCCAAGTATTTTCAATGTATTCCTCGTGTGTCTCATATTTTGGCTCATTTTTGCAATCATGGGAGTCCAGCTTTTCAACGGAAAATTTCAAAGGGTAAAACCAATCATCCTACATTCGCAAGTTCGCATTTATTAATCGCGACACGACCAACGAGCAACGCGAACAAAATTCCATCGTGGCAGGTCATTCCTGAATTTCGAAATTCTTCGATTACAAGATGAATGTTTTGAAATTTTTCCGCCACTATGGAGGCCTCCTTGTGTCTCAATTTCACACACCAACATTTTAATTTTTGCAAAAAATTGGCGTAAAATAATTTTGCAACATATTTCACAGTGCATTGACCCTGAAGACGGCAGTAGACCCGACTACCGTATAATTAGGAACAAGCTAGAGTGTCACGTGAACAATTTGACGTGGGAGAATCCAACAATGAATTTTGATCACGTGGGCATTGCTTACTTGAGTCTCTTTCAAATAGCGACTTTTAAAGGCTGGATTGACATCATGAATGCCGCAACGGATGCGCGGGAGGTACTGCAAAAAATGTGCCACATTTAATGTTGGCTAATGTGGAGGGAAAATGCGCTAAAATTCAAAATAATTTGTCATGTTTGTAGATAGACGACCAACCACACCGTGAAGAGAATTTCGTGATGTACATTTACTTTGTCATCTTCATAATCTTTGGCTCTTTCTTCACTCTCAACCTTTTCATTGGTGTCATAATCGACAATTTCAACGAACAGAAGAAAAAATCAGGAGGGGGAGTAGAAATGTTGATGACGGATGACCAAAAGAAGTACTACGCTGCAATGCAGAAAGTTGGGGCAAAGAAGCCACTCAAAGCTACCCCGAGGCCACAATGGAAACCACAAGCAATTGTATTTTCCATCGTAATTAATAGTAAATTTGACATGATAATCATGTTCTTCATCGGACTCAACATGCTAACTATGATGTGTGACAAGTTTCAACAGTCGAAGGTACGTTGAAAATTGAAAGTACACTCTTAAAATAGAAGGAATAATGTTGGGTGGAAAGTGGATTGTCGAGGGAATGAGGGAAAGTTTCCCTTCACAAGGTAAAAATTCCCCGCGGGAAAAGAAGGAAGCTGCTTTCCCCGGAGGAGTCCAAAAATTCCCCCCAAGAAGGGAAAATATCCCGAGATGCAGGGACAATTCCACTCTTCCCCCCAATTTTGACCTTCTTCCGGGGAAAATGACTTTAGCTTCTCCTCAAGTTTCCCGTGTAAGTTCCACTCCTCCGGGCAACTCTTTACCCTTTTCCGGGGAAACTTTCCCTTCTGTTTTAAGAGTGTGGATATTATTTACACTATAGGAAAGGACACGGCACGCCTAAAGTGGCAAAATAGCTTTTCGATTGACCTGAAGCTTGGCAGTAAGATTCCTTGGACCTTTCAGGCCAATGCTTAAATGGACAACTTTTGGTTCCATCCCTTCCCTTGACCTCCAGAAGTTGACAGGTAGAGGGAAATTCACAAGAAAAATGTTTGACTTGGACGCCACTTGTTTATATTTAGGATTAGTGGTTCCTGTACATAAAAAATTAACAGTCAAATAGACATGAACGGCGTCGAAGTCTGACATTTTAAAAAACAAATTTTCCTATATGAATGTCAGACTTCGACGCCGCTCACGTCCATTTGCCTGTTAAATTTTTAATACAGGAATCACAAATCCTAAATATAAACAAATGGCGCCCAAGTCAAACATTTTTCTTGTAAATTTCTCTGTTTACACTTTGACCTCTGAAAGTCAAGGTAACCTTCCTGGAAAAGTCTCAAGCCCAATCGAACGGAAAGTTATTTTACCATGTGAAGCGTGTCATTTCTTTTGAAATGATTTTCCATTTTGGTAACAATTTTTTGCTTTGTTTTTTGCAGGCAATGGAAAACACATTGGATAATTTGAATAGTGTATTTATAGCTATTTTTACTACAGAATCTTGCCTCAAAATGTTTGCTCTTCGTCATCATTACTTTATGCAGCCTTGGAATCTTTTCGATTTTTTTGTTGGTGTGACATCTATAGCAGGTGATTATAATCATGTGTTCCTGTTGCTGACCTGAACTTTGTCCTTGGTCACTAATCTGATTTTTACCCATCTTTGTGTGTGTGTGTGCTTGCGGGATAGGACTGGTGTTGAGTGACTTGATCGAAAAGTACTTCGTTTCCCCGACTCTTCTCCGTGTTGTTCGTGTAGCTAAAATTGGACGGGTCCTCCGCCTCGTGAAGGGAGCTAAAGGGATTCGGACCCTTCTTTTTGCTCTCGCCATGTCTCTTCCAGCTCTCTTCAACATTTGTCTCCTCCTCTTTTTGGTCATGTTCATCTTTTCAATTTTTGGGATGTCATTCTTCATGAATGTCAAAATCCCGATGGGGGCACTGGATGAAGTGTACAACTTCCGGACTTTTGGACAGTCAATCATTTTACTTTTCCAAATGATGACGTCTGCAGGTCAGCAATTTACTTATAATTAAGAATTTTTAAACACAGATTATCAAAAAATTCGGCATTCTAAATAAAAATAAATGTCTTTCTGTTCTATCTCTCTCTCTTTAGGCTGGGACGGCGTGCTGACAGGGATCATAAATGTGGAGGACTGTGAAGAACCGAATCCGGAGTTGGGTGACCCGGGCAATTGCGGAAAGTAATTATTCACATTTTTTAATATTTTTTTCATGGATGGGAAATCTGTGACGTCAGCCGTAAAAACTTTAGCGGGGAAATTAATTTTTTCTCATGGGAAAAACCCCATATATCAAAATTTTCTCTAGATTTTCGTAGATTATGACTAAATTTTTGAAGAGGTCAATTTCCCTAAAAGTTTGGCACCATTTTTTAAGATTTTCTTGAATTTTTTTCCTTGTAGTCCAACAGTCGGAATAATGTGGCTCCTTGCGTACCTCGTCATCAGTTTTCTGATCGTAATTAACTTGTACGTTGCTGTCATCCTGGAAAATTATTCCCAGGCGACAGAAGATGGTAAATACACTTTTTAAGTGTTTAAAATTTTGAAATTTTACTGCCAAAAAATCTAATTGTAATTTCAAAACTAAAATTCTCCAGTTCAGGAAGGCCTGACTGGAGAAGACTACGACATGTACTACGAAGTGTGGGCTCAATTCGATCCAACTGGGACTCAATACATTCGCTACGACCAACTGTCGGATTTACTTGACATTTTGGAAGCTCCGCTTCAAATTTACAAACCAAATAAATACAAAATTATATCAATGGACATACCAATTTGTAAAGGTACGTTCTCTATCTATCCTCCGCGCGCGCGTGCGCAAATTCCTATTACAAATAAACGGGAGATATGTACGAGTGTTTGTGGAATGAAATACAGATTTTTTGATTAACAAATTCGGTGGCCAATTTTTTTTGCTTGCAGGGGACATGATTTACTGTGTCGACATTTTGGACTCGCTAACCAAGGATTTCTTCGCTCGGAAAGGAAGTCCCATAGAAGAACCCGCAGATATCATTGACATCCCGGGCAAAGTGTCTCGACCAGGTTACGAACCAGTGTCGTCAACTCTGTGGCGGAGGAGAGAAGAACATTGTGCAAGTATCATTCAAGCAGCTTGGAGGAAGAAAAGAGAAAGGATGGCTAGGATGAATTGAATTCATGAAATTGTTTCCAAAATTTTTTAAATTTCAAGATTTAAGTTTGTGACACAATTTTTGTGTGAACCGGGTGGTTCAGTGAACCCATTATTCACATTAGTTGTCCTATTTGTTGAGAATCTCAACTTGAGATGAAGTCTCCCGGATCTGATACTGCCTGGAGGGCTTTTGACCTGATCCATTTTTCTTGAAAACTTTTTCAGAAAAAGGAAGGAAAATTTTAAAAAATTCGTCAGGAAAGAATACGTCCACAAAAGACTCTGAAACTTGGCACACAAGTTCCTGTTGACATGAGGAAATTTTTAAGTTACCGACTGTCCCGCCATCTTCGGCGGGAAATCGCTCACAGTAATCCGAACTTCTCTGTCTGCTCTTGCTTTCTTCTTCTTTTGACGCCATAGATCTTCATTTTTTTGAAGTATTTTTCAAAATGTGTCCTAAAGTTGCCTTGATCTTTGTTTGTATCGCTGGCGTCGTTGGTGTGCAGAAAAAATATTTGATGTCACTGGTTTGACTTGAACAGGGTTCCGGGTTCGGGAGAAAGTGGGAGTATGGAGTAGGAGAAATGGGAGGTACCCGGTTTCTCCCACCTGTGTTCACCGGGAGAAATGGGAGAAATGAAAATGTACTGAAAAATCACTGAAAATGTCCAGAAATATTTATCAAAACTTGTAAAATTGCAATAAAAAGTCAAAATTTGAGATCTTCGGTGACTTTTCAGTGACTTTTCTGCGATGTTTTTCAGTGCCTTTTTATTTCTCCCGGTTTCTCTCACTGTGCACAGTGGGATTTCTATGGCACTAGAAATTCATTTCTCCCGGGAGATACGGAACCCTGGACCTGAATGACCTTCAAAATGCTTCAAAGTATTTTGAATTTGTCTTTATTTTCAAGTCAACATTAATTCTTTTAGTCGAGTATGAATTAAAAAACAACATAAATAATTTTTAACATAAATTAACTTTCAGTCTTTTTCAAAATTTTAAATTAAATCCTATCACTTTATCTACACTGTAATCAACTTCTAACAAGTCTTTAGTTCCATTCCTAATTGGCAGTTACATCCTTTTCCGTTGAACTCATAAAGGTTCCATACTGAGACTCCGTCTCCTCGCACTCTCACTCGTGAGCCACCTTATAATCCCGAAGCAAGTCACAATCACAGTCAGACTACAAAAGACCATGTAGTTCAAAATGGATGGATTTTTCTCAATATAATGTCCCACAATCAAAGGATAGATAGCAGAAACTCCCCCGCCGGTCACCGTAATGGCTGCCACAATCCCATTTGTTATATGTAAATGTTTTTCTATATACGAGTAGAAGGCGGGAAACACAGTAGACATGCCTAAACCCAACAGTATTGCACCAATCCACATCCAGCTGAGTGACCCTTGACCCAGTAAGTACAAAACTAGGTTGGCAACCAAAATTATGCTGAAATTAAACCATAGAATTATATCTGGCGGGATTTTCAGAACCAGAAGGATTCCTAGACCACGACCAAAGGCAAAAGCAAGGGTCAGACCAAAGAGGATTTGTGCACCCTTCGATTGAGACAGGCCGAGTGAAGTGTAGACTGAGAATGTTGGGATGAACTGGAAACTCATCATCTCTTGGGCTTGGTAAAAACCAATTGTACAACAAGAGAGGACGATGAGAGTTAAGATGCGTTGCGTGAATTGAGCAGGCGGGTTTTCCAGGGAAGGGGACGGCTGCTCCGAGGAGGCCCAGTTTGAAGTGGATTCGAGGAGGGATTCCCGATCGGGTGAACTGGAGGCGAGTTTTGTACTGCGCAGACGGAAGAAAAGGATAATGTGGCAGATGGCAGTGGAAGCCATGAGGAATCCAGCTATTTGAAAAGGGGTGGAGAGTGTGGCGAAATCAATTGGAGGGGGTGCTGGGGTTGGAGTCACGTTTGAAGGGTCAAGGGTTGAATTCGGGTGGCTCAGGTATGGGCCAAGTAGGAGTGGCGGGACTGAAATATTTAAATTCATGTATTTGTTTTGAGATATAAAAATTATTTCTAAACATATGAAAAGATGGATTTCATAATCAAAATTCTACTTTTTGTGGAATTTTGATGTGGGGTTAATTGTTTACCGATTGTGCCAACAGAGTAACTAAAATGTTGGGTCAGGATGAAGGGTGCTGCTTGGTTCCGCCACAGTTCGATGATCCAGGTAATGAGGGCTGTGTCACAACCTACGAAAATAATAAGACATTAGTAGGGAAGTGTGTGTATAGATGGAAGTGCAGGTGGAAGTGTATGCGAGGTGGTGTGGATAGGAAGTTGGGAGTCAAGTACAGTCAACTTGGGTGGTCCCCTCGGGAAAGACCATTATAAAATCAAATACAGCTTGAAACTACTGGGCACAATGTCAATGGAATTAGAGTGAGTGACGTCCAAGCTTGACATTAATGTGTAGGTTGAGCCTGGCCCTAGACATTCCTCTTTCCCATGTGGATCACCCCAGTTGACTGTACTCCAATCACAGCTTCGCTTCCCAACCAGATCTCCTCCGTACCTCACACACACACACATTTCCCCATTTTCTTCCAAGACAATTAAGTTTGGTAATGAAGTAAATTGGATTGGAATTTGACTCACCCCCACCACCGAAACCCATGAGGAATCCAAGAAAATAGAAGGTATGGATACTCGTCACGTGAGGCATGACAAAAATGGCTGTGGAGACGATTGCCATCAGGAATATGACACATGCATGTCGATTTACATGGCGGTAAACGAAGGCAGCTGTAAAATCAACACAAACCATATCAATGAATACACAACTTTTTTACAAATGTATTTTTAAATTTGAATTTTTTCCAAAACTTTTTTTGATTGCATGATTTTTCCTTACAAGTCAAAGCGGCGAGCAAGTAGGAAGCAGTGAGGACAGTGAAGACGAAGGAAACATTTTTGACATCCGTCTCAAATTTTTGACTGAAGGCAATCACAAGTGGCGATATAAAATTTATTACACATCCCTGGAAAAAAGTAGAGGGAAGTTCAAATAATTAAAAAATAAAAACCCACATGACACAAAAATATTTCTGAAATTGAAAATCTGGCTTGAATAAGGATAATTTTATTATTATTAAATTGTGATTTAAAATAAATTACAAATCCAAAATTGGTGTAGTAGACAGCAGCAGAAGTGTAATATTTTCTGCAGACTTCCGATTCCATTTTTCCCACACTATTTTCCATTTTCAGAATGCGACACCCGACTCGGGGTGACCCGAGTGGATTCTCACAGTCACAGTATTTTCTTTAAATTTCCCACACAAATTATCACAGTCCGCTTAGTAGTAGTAGTAGTAGTAGTAGTCATGTTGAATCTTATCAACATAATATTCAAACCAGGAAGTAAACTGAGTATTCCTCACCAAAAAATGTTAATCTTCTGCCTTGCTCAACTGAACTCCATTTTTTGCATTTTGTGACTGATGGCAAAAATTAGTTCAAAACGTAATTTAGCTATCGAACTTCTTTCGTACACATACAAGACCACGTGTCATCTCACAAGCGAGTTGTTTTTCCATATCGCACTGAAATTCGAATTCGTAGAGAAATTGGGGTAAACAAATCGGACATGCAGAGAAGTTCATTCTTTTTCGGAAAAAGTTTTTCCACAGTATCCTCCCTACAAACAAATTAATAAACAATATAATAAAATTTAAATGGGATTATTTTTTTTTCTAATCCTCCTGACAAGTTGTCAATCACAAAATACCTTTCGTCGAAATCGTAATCAGACCGAAATGTCGACTGTTTTTTTATAATTAAAATTTTAAAAAATTAATTTCCATTACGACAGATTTTTAAAAAATGAAAGTCTATCCTTACAAATTACAATAAGTAACAAATTTAAAAAGAAATATGTTTGACTTGGACGCCACTAGCTTATATTTAGGACTAGTGGCTACTGCAGGTAAACATTTAATGTAAATGGACGTGAACGGCGTCGAAGTCTGACATTTAAATACGGAAA
>WJFB01003511.1:0-12976 GCA_009870185.1 Pygmarrhopalites habei | reverse complement strand
AAAATTCAATGTGAGAGATGATGCAGCTCTTACAATACACGTGGTAGCATTCACTGAGGATAATTCCTTCGCCTTTGGGAGTTTCCATGTAGCAAACTGAGCACTCAAATGTAGTCACTGAATTCATAACCCCATTTTGAGACATGAGTTCCATCATTTTTGAGTAAAATGCAGTCTTGTCCTTCAAATTAAGTGAAAAATAAGTTAGAAATATTAAAAATTGTAAGATTTACTTTCAACAATAATAAGAATTACTTGTTTCGAGTCACCAGTTACTTTTCCCATCATGCTACTAGAAATAAGTTGCCCAAACCCATCAGTCTGATTTCTCTGCTGCATAATTTCTTTGACATGTTTCTTGGGGTTACTGATTCCAGAAGAAATGCACTTCTGAATTTCCTCCTTGTACTCTTCACATGTGAAACCCTCATGAATATCCTACATATTCAAATAAAATTATTCAAATTGAATGTATAATTTTTCTAATACAAAATTTGTATAGAAAAGAAAAACAAGACTAAATATTTAAAGTATGTACTTACGTTACATTTAATACAATTACACTGTTGACAAATTTGACAATGAAAGATCTTTGCGTCATTTTCCACGAAACAGAGGCCTTGGCAGTTTGGGGTATTACACTTGAAGAAGGTATTTGGTGTGTCAGCAATTGCTTTTTCGAAAGATCTTCTTTGTAAATCCTCAAAAATGACGGGGGATACCAGCTAAATAGAATAATATAGTGAAATATAATAAGCACTTAAAATATATGACTCTACGTCATTTTACCTGTCGGAATAATTTACTCAGTTTCATGCAACAAGTACTAATTCATCAAAATTCACTTACAGCCTTTATTTCTCTCTCCATTAGTACCCCATCACAATCCAGTGGACAATTGACAAGACACGTTTCCGAATTTTCTATCAAGGTTGTTAAACATGTCCTAGAAAGTCATTACGAATAATATCGAATTATCTTGAAACACATTTGCATAATAGTTTCAAACTACTAGTTTGAAATTTGAATGACTTACCTACAAAACCCATGTAAACAAGACTGCAGGACAACTCCAATTGCTTTTTTCAATGGATTGTAGCAGAAATTACAATATGAATTCTCCCATGTCAATAAAATGTCGATTTCCGAGTCTTGTATGGATTTTCGAAATGCCATAATCACAGTTAATTTAGTAGAGTTTTACTACTTTCGTCAAAGAATGAATCTGAACAAGAGTCGTTATCGCTCCTCTCGTCTGCAGAGCACTAACACAGAAAATTAAATATAATTACTGAAATGTTTTGAAAAATTCATTTCCTTACAGAAGGCTTCTTTTTTAAAAAATACGAGTTATTTTAAACATAAATTACCTGTTTGAAACCCCTATTTTGAAACTGCAGACTTGTTTTCAATAAGAGGAGGTCAGAGGTTAAGTACCTACGTTAACTATGATTAATTTAACCAAAACATTAAACTTCGGAAAAATCTCGGTGGAAATTTGAACGCCTCGTTTCGCGCTATGGCCTCCCCCTCGTATACTCTATTCCCAATCCCAATTACGATTTGACGAAAAAATTAAAGTTTACACTCAAAATGATGCTCCTGCAGGAGCGCTTGTGTCCAGTAGATTCCAAAAAAATTAGGAATTTTATAGTCTGAAAAGTGACACTTGAACCAAGCTGTGTAGTCTGTTCACTCGTTGTTGATTTTTCTATGAATTATTACTTAATATGGCGGCAATGGCCACGAGTTCTTATCACTATTTTTTTCATTTTTGGTGTTGAGTATATTTTGGTAACCTTCCTCTGGCACAGATAACTTTGTAATTTTTTAACGTTTATAACTCGTTAGAATTGATAAGCTGACTGATAAGTCGAATTGCGATGTCCTACACACTATGATGGTCTGCCCTACAAGTCCATATCAATTTCTGAGAGGATTCCTCTTGTTTACTTATTTAGCTTCTGAGTTCTTTTGCATGTTAATGATATCGAAATTGTATACATGTAATCGTTGAACAATTTTATTTGTAGTGTCAAGTTGAACAACAACATACAGTAATGATAATTATTTTAAGCTATTGCAAACTGAACAGGATATCTCGTCATATTATTTATGACTTTATATTATTATTATTATGAAAAGGATACAGGCCGTACAGCTGTCAGCAGAATTCTAACCGTTTCAATGAAATGGGCATTGGCTTTTTTAATGACATTCTTGGCTTCGTCTGTGGCCGTTGAGGATATCAAGTGGAGCAAGTCAGCGTGATACTGAAACCATTGACACAAAACAGAGAGATTAGTTGACAAAAAATACAAAGTATTTACTTACAAATAGATTTTTTAAACACTTATTTGAAAAACTTGTCTCAGTGTGTAACCTCTGAGCTATCCACAGGGTCTTCTGAAAAATTCGGAGAAACTTCTGTACAAGCGATGAATGATGCCTTAAGTGGGGTATTGAGGACCATTTGGTAGTTCCCCTATAACAAATCATAATCATGTAGACTTAATTTTGCTAGTTTTCTATATTGTCATTATTATTATCATACAGGGGTTGTTGTGCCGAGACGCTCTCTCGACTGGAAAACCATTTTATCTCTTCCACAGAGTAGATTCCATCTCGAACAATGAAAATTGTATGCTGGGGACAAGATAGCCATACACCTGTAATATCGTAGTTGCATATTATTATTTTTTATCTTCACAGTTATTTATTTTTACATGGACTTACTGATACATGTGCTCTTCCGTTTCAATATGCTTGAGCAAGACACCGTCCACATAAGCATATGAATCCAAGTCTGGAAATACGTCCAGTCCATGGTATCGGAGTGTCTACATCATGTAAAATAGAAGTCAAACCTTTACTTTTCTCTTTTATAAAAATACAATTTGTTGAAATATTCTTGATACATATAAATAGTGTCCTTTACTTTTATTAGTACTCTTGGACTCATGTACTTATTCAATACGGCTGCTTCAACAACATCACTATTACTAACATTTTGCAAACCGCTCACACAAATCAGATCATTCTGTAAAATAAATGTAGTACATACATGGTTAAGTACTTTTAAATATTGCATTGGTTTATAATTTATTTTATATTGAAATTACTCACGTTGATTGTAAACTCAACAGCTGCCATTGCTGCCATAAGAGTGAAAATACATTTATTCGGTCCAGCTGGTTTCAACTCGAAACTTTGATAGGGTAAATTTGAGAATCTAAATCGTACCATAGGATTATTATTATTTATTATCAAACTGATTGACTGGTTCATACTTGTTGTACATATAATATGCTATACAGAATTATGATTCTTTTTACCTATTATGTCCAAGACCAATTATCCCAAATTTTGTTGTACGAAAAGTTAAGTGAAGTTGATCCTGGAACAATTTTTTTTGTCTCATGATTATCCTAATGATTACTTTGAATGAAGCACTAACAAATTTAAGTAGTGCTCACTTCATTGAATCTGACATCATAAAATCCATCTGTAGACCAAATCCGTTTCTCACTATCCCATCGGACTGGTACAGGTGGTTCAAACCAAAGTGCAGTTCTAGGAACACTGTATGTCGTGGGAGAAATGTAAGATAAAGAGATCAACTAAAATAATGACAGTGGTAAAAGGACAAGGAATGGAAATTAGGATATTATAGGAAAAGGAGAAAAGTCCAACTCAATGTCGATTTGAATCAATTTGTCAAGGCGTCGTTGTTTTTCCTCTTCGTACGTAGCCTGAAGTTCTTCTTGCCGTTTTAGAACCAACACTTCGTTTTCATCCTCTTGTTCTGTTGGGACTTGTGGGACGTCAGGTAAACTAGGGAAGAAGATTGTAGGATAAGGAATGTAGGATGTTCTCAGGGTAAAAGGGAAAAATGTACATTCAATGAGTATTTTCTGAATCATAGTGTAATGAAGTTACTGTAAATCCAAAGCCACTAATTTTTGTAGTTCTTCTTCTTGTTTCTTGGCTTCTCGTTCCATTTCTTCGGGAGTTTTCTTGGCTTCTTGCATATCTGGTGGAGTTGGAGGGATAAAGTCAGCTTCGAATTGAATTTCCTTCAGAATTTGATCTGGTTCAACTGCCAAATTTTGTAAAATAGGAGTTCATTTTACTTTTAATGATATTGATACAGTTTGTAACTATGATTCGTTGTGTAGCTTCTTTTACTCAAGTGTAAAATCCAGTTGCCCCGTTCTTTTGGTTGTGGAGGGATTTGTAGCCAATTAAAATGAAATATCCCACCGAGTATTACGTAATTTCTTAGGTTGAGTTCATTCTGAGATAATTTCGGTATGAACTTGGCTTTCTCCGCTCTCTCACGCTCTTTGGCCACTATCATAAAATTATCAATACTTTCACTACTATTTTCTCTTTACTTTCTTTCTCAAATAAGTAATTCGAACTCACATTCAGCCTCTGTCTTCTGTCTCTCTTTAGAACGACTCTTGCTCTTCTTCTTTTTCTTGCCCTTTTAAATGTAAGTGAAATCATGTCATACAAATATTTTGAAGAAATGTTTATGAATTCAAATAACAACTGTTATTTATTATGTACCTTGGATCGACTTCTAGATCTTTTTCCTCTCTTTTTCGATTTAGATCTTCCCTGTGAAAAATACCATAAGAAGAATGAATCAAAATTGTCAAACAAACCAAACTCCTGATAGAAAAATTAATTAGGAATACTTACTCTTGATTTGCTTTTACTCCGACTTTTACTTTTACTTCCTCTCTCTTTTTTCTATGGACATGAAGATATGGTCAATGTAATCAGTGATTTAATTGGTAAGGATAATGAAAATGTAAACCATTGAGTCAATTATTAATTAATACCTCCTTTGATCGACCTCGAGAACGTGAAGAAGACTTTGATCTGGACTTGCTAGAGCTTTTGCTCTTTTTTCCTCTCTAAAAGTACAAACAGAAAATTGTGACTTTTTGAATGAGATGTGTCTGGCATTCATCCAGAATAAACACTCTATAATGTAATGGACAAAATAAAAATGTAGTTAGAAAATAAATAAATTACAGATTTGCTTTTGCTTTTTGATTTAGAAGAACTCTTGGGTTTTGATGAGCCTCTACTTTGGGATTTCCCTTTTTTACTACCTTTCTGAAATGATAAGGACATGTGGGGAAATAATTTAGGATTTAGGAACTATTTACAATTTGAAGTTGAGACTTGCTTAGCAAGAACTTGCCTTGGATCGCCCTCGAGAAGTACTTTTTGACTTGGATTTTGATTTTTTCTTTGATTTGCTTCCCTTGGATTTCTTTGATTTAGATTTAGATTTTGAGGAGGACCTAGATTTTCCACTCTTACTTCTACTCTTGCTTTTACTTTTACCTTTACTCTTCTTTTTCTTTTTGCGTTTCTTGCTCTTCTGGATTGGACGATCAGAAGGTAATTAAAGGATTACGAGGATGTGAATGAGTGTGTGTGTAAAATGTGAAGGAATAATGAATAGGATAGGAATATTAGGGAGAGGACTTACAGAACCCTTTTTCCTCTTCTTTTTCTTCTTGGATTTTTCCTTCCCCTTTTTTGATTTCTTTAGCTTCTTTTTTGATTTAGATGACGATTTACTCTTTGTCTTTTTCAAATTCTTATTGTTCTCACTCTCTTCCCCTTCTCCTTCACTCTCTTTTGCATCGGGTTTTTTTTTCTTGTCAGATTTTAATTTCTTCTATTTATGAATAAGAACAATTGGAGAAGAAAACAAAACCAACCAACTTGAATAATATCAAGCTAAATGAAAGTTTTGGATAGACGAAGGATGAATAGGGTGTTTGAGGTAACAGAGGAAATGTAACCGAACGAGTTTACTTACATTATCGTCAGAGTTTGAGTCTGATCCTCTCTTTTGGCTGCCATGAAATCCTTCGTCATCATCCTATAAGATTCGTCTTTTTTTTTTTGAAAAGTTAACACTTTCTTAATACTGGTTAAAAATAGTTGTGTCTGTATAATGGCATTACATCATCGTCATCCCAAATTCCCTTTTCAGCTTCCTCTTCCGCTCTTCGTCTGGCCGCCCTTCGTTCTTCTTTTGTTTCCTGTACTCACCAAAGTCCACCAGAATTAAATTGCGCCTAATTATATTTTTACAGAGATACAGTATTATAATTAAATACTACTACCTTTTTCTTGAGCTCATCTGCAATACTTTTGGCGTCCTCCCCCTCCTCATATTCCTCTTCTTCTTCATACTCTTCCTCCTCATCCGCTTCTGTCTCCGTTTTTCCATCCTTACTTCCTTTGTCCTTCTTTTTCTTGGGACTTTTACCTTGAGGGAATGATCAAGCAAAATAATTAAACTTACCATACGGAGTTTCCATTATATGTATAAAATTTTGGATTGATTTATAAATACCTTTTTTAGTCTTTTTCTTTTTCCTCCTGGCTCTGGACTCTTCTTCATCTAATTGTCGTGCCAATTTTTTGTACTCTTCATCCAAATCGTCATCAGATGTTGTATTCCCACTTTTCTTACTCCCATCTCCTTTCCCTTTTTTCCTCCCTTTACTCCCTTTCTTCCGTCTACTTCGTTTTCCCCGTTTCTTCTTACCCTTCTTGGTCTCCTTTGCTGCCTGCCACAGATCAGATGAAACAACTTATGAGGATCAACAGAGAAAGAAATAATTGTTGTATGGACATATGACTTATTTACATATAAAACTCACAATGTCTTCCTCTTCGTCTTCAGTAGGAGGTGTGAATTCTGATTTTTTTACTTTCTTTTCAGATTTTTTCTTTTCCCAATCCTCGATTGCTAATAAATTTTAATTCTTACATATTATATGTACCAAAAAAGGAACATTTGATTGTAATAGTAAATTAATTTACATCTCTTTAAGGCATTGTCGATGCCAGGAGCATAGTATGAATTAGAACTGTCAGAAAAATGGTCATAGTCTGTTTTGAGAAGTCGAAAAACTCCTCTCATTTCCACAAGTTGTTCTGGGATTTTGAATTTGAAGGTCAATTTTTCGTAGTCATGACCTGTCAACTCTGGTTGGGCAAATAGGTTACCATACATTGATAGTGTGATTTGATCAGTAGACTCTGTCAAGTCAAATATTCCATCCTCCGGATCGAAATAATCTGTCAAATCTGTAGAGGAGAATAGAACACGAGTATATTTCATATATGCTACATTCAAATCAATCAGTGTTTAATTTTCTAAAGAATATTTTATAATAAAATTTTTATTATTAAACCTTGGATAATTTCATAAGTACTCTTGTCCACATAATCCTGTTGCTTCTCTTTAAATTCATGGAAAAGCTGAAAATGTACAGACAAGGTTTGAATGTTTTGTCAAGATTATAGTTAGGTCAATCTCATTTTTTTAAAATAATCATTTGAGGTGAGAAATACCAGTCCAATTTCACGTATTGTTTCCACTGTGCTAGTCTCCAATGGTAAAAGTAAAAATTCCTTGAGCTCTTCAACCAACTATGTTCACGGGGTGTATACAGACAACAATTAGATTTGAAACTTTTGAATGAAATACACGAACGTAATAATTATGTTTCGACATGAATGTATATGGACTGGACCTGCAAAATTTCTTTTGAAAATCTAAAAACATTCTCCAAGGAAGGATTCTGCATGTCAACCATCCAGTTTGTCATGTAAGAGTTGATTTCGTTTAGTTTAAAGTCTGGTAAATTTCTGCATGCTGTGAACACTTCCCATTCTACAGAGTAACATCATAATTCAGTAAGTGAGGTCTCATAATTTGTTATTTAATATTGTACCTCTGAGTCTCTTTTGGTGTTGAAGATAGGCAAAGACAATCTTGTCGTAGAAAGAAATAGTTTCCACACTTTCAAGAAGTTGTGCGGTTCGAAGGGCCATTTCTTGTTCATATTTAATTTGACGAGCTAAAGCCTCTCGTTCTTCCCTTTCTCTCTCAAGTTTTTCCTTTTCCTTTTTCTTCAATTCCATCTCTCGTTTCGTGAGGGGCCTTTTATTTTTTAACTTTTTTCCTCGTTTCTACATGGAAAAAATAATTGCTCAGTTACCAGTCACTGAAGAATCTTACCAGTGCTCATTGTGGTACTCTAAATGAATAAAACTTTTTGTTGTATTGCCTGTGATGGTGGCTTATTCTTCTTGCCTCCCTTACTTTTACTTCTCTTACTACTACTACTGCTCTTGGCACTCTTCTTTTTAGCCATTATTTTGCAGAAGCGACTGATTGACCTCGTCGGAAAAAATTTGTTTACTGGCTACTGTACTCTAGTTTTATGCATTTCCTAACATTTTGTGTACAGTTCACTACTATCTTCACATACAGGAGTTGGAGTTGACACACATTTTGTGAGCAGTTAACTATGTCCCTATCATAGTTATACAATTCATTATGAAGATTTTTATACAGATTGGAAAGCAGAGTGTGGACATGTGAGTACTCATTTTTGGACCATGTGGCTTTTCAAAATTATAATAATGCATAGAGTGTACCTCTATGTAATAATGTAACAGTGAAAGTGAAATTTGGAAGTTTTATTTATTGTCAATAGGAAGTTAGCATGATACCAGTTACCTTGAGAACGTATTTGCGAATATGATTGTGGGCTCATTAATTTGTAAATTGAATCTTTTCCCTTCTAATCTTAACTTTTCATCTGAATTAAGGTGAAGAATTGATTACTTACCAAGGTGTGTTTGAAGAGTTGTGTGTGTATGTATGTTGAATCCTTAAGGGAAGATACTTGAGATGTGAACACATTGTTTATGATTTATAAAGCAAACAAGGGGGGAATGAGTAGATCTCTTGAGAGTAGATCAGATTGTTTGATCAATTTTCCTTTATTGTACTGAGAGACTATTGTAATTGATCTTCCCCTTGTATGCAATGCTATATTGATGCTTCCCCCCCGATACTAGTTCCTACTTATATAACTTCAAAAGGGCAATTTTGTAATGCGTGTGAATTGAAATTACATGCAAAGTTTTGTCCACACACGTATTTTATGCTTAAATAAAATATATCGATATATTTTATTTAGTTGTCGTAATTCATAAAAGATACATTGTAGTGACTAAGTACTTGAGTAGTTACACATTTTGTGACAGACTTTTGTATAATAAGGATGAGTTAAGGATATGAGCAAATAGTTTTTCATAATTCATTATGTTAGTAACTCGATTTCGTGAAGAGTTCATATATCACGACTAAATTATCTCAGAGAGTAAAAAATATCATAATTCATTTATAATGACTGGTGTCCTGCGATGGGCAAAATCAAAATATCTTATTCCAAGAAATTATCTCGCAAAAATGGTCAGGTCCATATTCAATGGCAGTAAGTGCATTTAGGATGACACCTGAAATGAATCATTTTCAAAAAGAAATATTCGGGTAAAATGTTGCAGCATGGGTCAAAGTAATGAAATTCAATGACCCTGTGAAAATGGTTATGACTATTTACCTTACTCCGTTAACAGCACATTTACAGCCTCCAGAAGTGTCTCCTTTTCCAGCAGGACCCCAACGAAATCCTTTGGTGACCCAACAAATTTCCGTCTTACAATCTGTAACATATATTAGTGGTTCGAAATTACTATTCAGAAATGATTTTTAACAAGTTTAGGAAGGAATATGGTTATATTGTAGACTCTATAAAAATTACTAAACTAGCTTACATGAACAGCGAACCCAGTCACAGCCCC
This sequence comes from Pygmarrhopalites habei, assembly GCA_009870185.1. Lineage (NCBI taxonomy): Eukaryota > Metazoa > Arthropoda > Collembola > Symphypleona > Arrhopalitidae > Pygmarrhopalites > Pygmarrhopalites habei. Next base: position 3,271 of record WJFB01003511.1, on the reverse strand, counting down.
ATTTTTTGAGCAAGACAACATGGCATGCTGGACACTCCAAGGCTTCACCTTTCTGTATCATTTTCTAAACACAAAAATTAAATTAATTATAATTTAAGATTTTCCTCTATCTAGACTTTGAATCATCACAAAATTTAATAATAGTCTTCCTTACTTCGAGCATTACTCGTGAACTTTTTGCATTCTCGTCTGTTTCAGATTCAGTGGCTAATTGACGTTGATACTCCTGGCAATTCATATTCTCATGTATTGCCTGGTAAAAGGTAACAAAAGATTGAAAGATGAATTTTTGAATTTTCCTTATATACTCATAGGACATAGGAGATTCTCCTAAGGAGAGTAGCGAAGAGATTTTCAGTGAAAACTCACCTGACAGTTGAGACAGTTTTTCTTTTTACAGATTACACAGTTGAATACATTCACATCATCCTCAAAAACACACCAGCCTGAAATTTTAAAAAAAATTGTAGGTAATAACAAAACATGAAAAGAGTTCTGTTTTTAATCATGAGACAAGATTTCATAAAATTTACCTCCACAGTCATTTGTTTTGCAGTGAAACGTGTTAATGATGGCACCCTCAGCTACTTTGACTGATTTCGACAAGTACTTTTCAAATAAGTCAGGAGTCAGCAGCTGTATATGAAATACATTTTAAAGAATAATAAGATATTTGCTCATATTCACAAAGGTAATAATAACAATGCTAATCTTTTTTAAAGAAAATGTCTGACCGCTTTAACTTCACGCTCAGGGATGGAACTGGAGAAAAACAAAAAAATACTTAGTCAAAACTCAAAACACAATAACAAGGTACCATATAGCACAGTATTATTATATAATGGTAAATTCTTCATACGAGAAGTATTGTCAGGGGTCCCCTTACCTCTGACAGGAATATTTATTGTCTCGGTACGGGCATTTTACTTGAGGATCTTCTGCATGCTGGATGGAACCAATTAGACAGTCTGAAATTTAAACCAAGTCATGTATTTGTTATTTCAAATTGTGTTTACCCTGAAAATGATATATTTTTTACGGATTGTTTTTGGCTTACCTTTGCAGAAAGTGTGGAGACAATCCCTAAGATAAAATGTGCAAACATGAGTACGGTCACACTGAGATTATGTAGAGATTATGAGTGTTACATTTTAGTGTAAAAAATTTTACCGGAGAACAACTCCTTCATTGGGTTTTATGATAGAAAAACAAACTGGACAGTCAAATTCTTCGACATTTTGAATGACATCAGACTGTTCCATGATTTGCAGCATTTGCATATATCCAGTAGGAGCTTGTCCGGTAGCCTCTACAGGAGATATAGGAGTCTGAGCTGAGGATTCCTCAGTTTTTGTAGCTGAAATTGGTGTTGTATTTATTATTTTGTCATCACTTTCATTTATTAAGTTGACAGTAACTGGTATTTCCTCCTTTGTTACTGTTGAATTGACAGTAACAGGTATTTCCTCCTTTGTTTCTATTGAATTGACAGTAACTGGTATTTCCTTCTTCGTCAAAGCTGAAAACTTGGTCGAATTGACAGGAACACTTTTCTCAGTCAGGAAAGGAAGCGGAGGACGAATTGGAGATGCTTGATAACCTTTACCTGTAGTTGTCGCTTTATTTGTTAAAGGTTGTTGCTTTGATGTAGCTGGTAAAGGATTTCCTGGACTAGAGTTTAGAGGGGTCGACTGAACTGAATTCTCAGTGGTAGTAAGTAAAATTCGTGTTGTGTCTATTACTTTGTCATCACTTTCATTTATTAAGTTGACAATAGCGGGTATTTCTTCCTTTGCTGCTGTTGGGTTGACAGTAACTGGTATTTCCTTCTTCGTCAAAGCTGGTAACTTGGTCGAATTAACTGGAACACTTTTTTTAGTCAGGGAAGGAGGAGGACGAATTGGAGATGCTTGGTGACCTTTACCTGTAGTTGCCACCTTATTTATTACAGGTTGTTGCTTTGATGTAGCTGGTAAAGGATTCCCTGGGCTAGATTTTTGAGGGGTCGACTGAACTAAATTCGCAGTGGTAGTAACTAAAATGGGTATTGTGTTTATTATTTTGTCATCACTTTCATTTGTCAAGTTGACAGTAACTGGTACTTCTTCCTTTGCTGTTGAATTGACAGTAACTGGTATTTCTTTCTTCGTCAAAGCTGGTAACTTGATCGAATTAACTGGAACACTTTTTTTAGCCAGGGAAGGAGGAGGAGGACGAATTGGTGGAGATGCTTGAGGACCATCACTTGTAGTTGTCACTTTATTTTGTTCCTTTGACACGTTGGATAAAGGATTTCCATAGCTTGGAACATTTTCATCCATTTGTGGAGTCACCAAGTAGAGGAATGCCATACAATCATGAACAACTTCCTTTGGGATTACAAAAAATTGCATTATTAAATTTCATTGACATTAAGTCACTCACACAACTCATACGCTAAAGAAAAACAAATAAATATTTTAAAAACTTTTCTTTCCCTTCTGGGGTAGTGAAAATGTGCTTTTGAACATTTCAAGCTATGAAAACGAAAAATGACGAAATCGGCAAAGGTTTCCATCTTAGAGAAACCTTACGGGCTACAACATTAACTCTATGACGAATTCGTCATCGTTCTCAAAGCTAAGCCGANTGAAAACGAAAAATGACGAAATCGGCAAAGGTTTCCATCTTAGAGAAACCTTACGGGCTACAACATTAACTCTATGACGAATTCGTCATCGTTCTCAAAGCTAAGCCGATTTTGTCATTTTTCGTTTTCAATGCATGATTTAATTTAAATATTACTTACGAATTCTGACAAGATTTGAGTGTCATCTTCTGCTATCCTTCGCCCAATAATCCATTTTTGAAACACTGATGGAATCTCCCAGTCCTTTTCAATTTTCATTTTCAACTCCTCGACAGTCATTTGTTGAGTGACCTTCAAAATAGCATGTGTATTTTAAATGTCATGACTCATAACTATTTATTGACCAATATAATTTCTTTGAAATTAGTACATAAATGATATTATTTTGTGAATACCTGGACATGAAATGGTCCCTGTTGCATGAAACGATCTTCTACATAGACTCTAATACTGTGAGACATGAAAATGTTTTAAATTAGTGGAAGAAAAAACATTTGCAAATGTTTTTTTACAAGCTACAAGTAAGGGAGGCCGAGGCATAACTGACCCAAAGGCATAACTGACCCACCTCATATTTTTCTATTTATTTATGGAACCAACAAATAAAGCACAAAACAATGTATACATTAGTTGTAGCCCTTG
>WJFB01003510.1:0-12977 GCA_009870185.1 Pygmarrhopalites habei | reverse complement strand
TTGAGAACAACCAAATCATGGAGTTGGGGACAGTACCGAAAAATTGTATGAAGTTCCCAAGCAGTCGTGATGGAAATTGTCAATTTACTCAGATTAGGGAAAATCCGAGGGATATGTCGGATAGCATGGGATTTGTACACTGCCGTTCTCTTGTGTGTGACGGGATTTCTCACTTCCTGGATGGACCAAGTCAAATTCCTGACTGTTGTATTGACAATCCCTGACTTCATGGAGAACATCAAGTTTGTCCGGACATATGTTTTGTATGGCTGTTGTTGTCTCACTACAAACTCTGTTGGCAAAACATTGATTGTGAGATGAGTAAGAGCAGGGAAGGCAAAAGTGATTTCATTTATATTTTCAATAATATTGTGAGCAATGAAGAGGTGAGTTGTCACAGGGAATTTCATGGATGAGTCATCTGATTCTTTGAATGGTTTTGAACGGAAGACAAGGTCAAGTTCAGGGAAATAAAATTTTGGATGCCGAGTCAAAGTTAAAGATGTTATTTTGTCTTTACAAGCCTCCAAGACGATAGGGAAATTATCCGAGTCTTCTTGAGTATAGTGGACTCGGAGGGTAAGATGAGTAATGGGGAACTGAGAAACAACTTCTGTCAACAATTCATTAATCTCCAGATCATTAAAATCAGCTTCTCCGACTGGAGACATGCCACTTGTCAAATCACTCTCTTCGTCATCTTCATCCGATTCGGATTCAGATTCTTCACTCTCACCTTCCGTCTCGCCTGGGACGTGTGGCAACTCAATTTTTAAATGGTCTTCAAATTTTCCTCTGAAATAAAATAATTATCATGTTTAATTCAAATAGGAATATGATTAATCAAAATAATTATACCTTAGACCGACACTGATCTTTGTAAGCCTGGACCCGGGTAGAACAAACTCCTGAGGTTTTGCATCTCCCAAATTAAATGGCTGATTTTTTATTGTTTTCACTGTCGATTTGAATCGGTCAATCAAATTTTTTTCCATCCCTGTCAATTTGAATGGTTGATTCACGAGGGAGAGTGCATTTTTCTTGAATGGTTTAGCTTGAAAAGTTGCTTCGACCATGTCAGGAGCTGGTGACACGAGAGTGAATGGTTGATTCAAGATTGTCCGACTCTTATTTTTAAAACTGGTGTCACTCGCGGGTGAGACAGGTCGAGTGACACCTTGAACTGGTTGTGAAGGAGCGGGAGGAGGAGGAGGACCTTTTTTGAGAGCATCTGACAATTTTGTACCTTTTTTCCCAAACATATTGGACAACATTTTGGATTGCTTTGCAGTAGGTTTAACAACTGGAGGTGAAGTTTCAGCCCCTGCGACAATTCCTCGTGCTTTGAATGGTTGGTCACCGACTTTCACTGCAACTCCTTTAAGGAATTTTGTTTTGTCCAAAGTCACATCGCCACCCCCTTCTGTCTCCGTTTCGGTCGTATCAGTCTCGGAGAGGATTCCACGAGCTTTGAAAGGTTGATCAGATACTTTCCCCGCCATTCCTCGAATGGATTTACGACTTTTCCCAGGAGTCCCTACTGGAGTTGAGGGTTTGGAGTCATCCGATTTCTCCGAACCGTCACCCGCCGTCTCCATGACTCCTCGTGCTTTGAATGGTTGTTGTTGAATTTTCCCTGCCATTCCCTTCATTTTACTGGATTTACTCGTGGGGGTACTTGGAGCAGAAGGGTCCTTCGGTTGAGGTGCTGGATCTGTGGTTGACTCGGCTGTTTCAGCTGACTCAGCGGCTGTAGGAGAGTCCACTTTTTGTTTCCCAGCTTTGGCGAGACCTCGGAGACGGGACACAGTCTCCAAGGCATTCATAGATGCATCGGAAGTCATGGAAGTGTCTGAATCCTCGGCTATTGGTTGTTCGACCGGTGGGGATGGTTCAGTGGTAACTGGTTTTGCTCTGGGTTTGAGTTTGAGTGGTGGTTTCTTGACACTCATCATTCCAGCAAGTCCTTTTAAACTTCGGAAACTGGCAGGGAGGGACGAAGTGACGATGGGTTCATCCTGAGCTGGATCATCCACCGAAGTTTTTGAAGTGATGGAAAATGGTTGATGAACCAAATTTTTGGCAAGTTTTTTAAAACTGAGTGACTTGGCAATCATTTGTTCAGCTGCTTTTTTTTCTCTTTTGGAAAATAGGCCGAAAGGTTGTTTCAAAAGTAAGAAGGCTGTTGATTTGAATTTGTTCACATCTCCACTGACCTCTCCAATACTTTTTTCTCTCAATTGTTCCAATTTTTCTTGACGACTGTCCTTGTATGGCATGTTGATGGAGAGTCGGGTAACTTTCTTGAAGGACAAGGAGGGAGCGGGTTGTTCCGATGAGTCTATCGGTTCTTCTGATTGAGATGGTTGATACAATTTTGGGAAGAATGGTTGAAACATGAGTTTTTTAGAAAGAGTTTTGAATCCACCAGATCTTCTGAGTTCTTCTTCTTCTTCTGCGTCGGGGAGATTTAGGAGGATGGAGAGACAATGATTTATTTCTGTCCTTGACATGTCACACAGATTGAGTTCCTATATTCAAAATTTTCAAAGCAATCAAAGCTAAAACTCGAAAAACTGACCTCCGTCAGTTTTAAGAGATTTTGCCCTATTCAGAGGACTCACAACTAGCGTGCTACTAAGTACCTACTCCCACACCATTGTAAATGAGAACAAATGGCGTCGAAGTACAACAAGAGATTTTAAATGGAAAATTAGGAATAAATTGTATTGTTAAATTAATTTTAATTAAGAAAAACCTGTAATTTTGGAAAGGCATTGAAAATCATTTGCCAGTGCAATAATTCTTCACAAATCCAGTCTGAACAGAAAGTGATTGAAGTCAGGTAATGATTGACTTTCATGATGAATGGTTGGTTAGTTGTGGGGGCGAGAGGATCCAACCAAAAATTACTACTGTCAAATGTGACACTCTGAAGTCTTTCACAACTGTCCAGAACCCTGTAAAATGAGTCTGGAGGACACATGTGGACAGAATGGAGATGTAAATGATGAATTTTGTCTGCCCAAATTTTGAGAAACATGAGGAAGACACGGGTGGGTTCCGTGTTGAGTCCACTAATGAAATAAAGATTAAGTTTTCGGATTCGGAAACTTCGGTAAGGAAGAGCATATCTTTTCTCCTGTGGGATTTCCAGGATGAAGAGGACAAACCGGTAAAATGAGATAGTCTCAATATGCTCATGACTTTCAATTGTTTCATCTGTTGACATGTACCTAAAAATTTTAAAAAGCAAAATCATAAATTCATTATTATCTCAGCAATTTCCCAGAACTCGAGTACATAGTATGCATCCTTGCTTTCCCGGGTTCGTAAATTTGAAATTGTTGAAAAAGGATGTTTTTATTTTGCTAATTAAGTTGTAATTTAAGTGTGTTTAGTTAATTGACACGCTCAAAATAGTTGTTTGTGTGAAAGTGACTGTCATAACGTCGAAATGTCTCTAAGAAGTAAAAGAAAGTGTAAGTCGGGTATTTTAGAGTGGAAGTTTAGCAGCCAGGAACTGCCTCTCAATAATAGTACAGGTATGTACTTAGTTTACATTTGTAATTGTGCTGTTGTATTTGTTGTGTGAAGTTGGCCTTTTATTCATATATTGTTATTATGAACAGAACAAGAGGAGGAATCTCGGACGGAATCAGGATTCTGTGATGAGTCAACACGGTCAGAAACTCCCAGCCATTTAGACCCAAACGAATGTCCATTATTTGTCGAGAGTAAGCCAAACTATAATGCCATTATACAGAATATGAAGACATGATATAACATGGAGTAAGTTGCCAATTGTAACAATTTTGTCAATTATAATGCCAAAGTAAATATTATTCAAATATTAATAGTCATTTTTTTGAAAACTAGGAATCTATTCTCAAAATGACTCCACGACTCATTCAAAATGTAGTCAATGTGATTCGTAGTGGGGACAGTGCGAAAATAGCTGGAGAATTGAATATTTCTGTTGACAGTCTGTCAACAATGCTGGAAATGTTAGTACTGTCGTCCGACGAAATCAAAGAGGAAAACAATTTTTGGACTGATGAAAAAAAAGATGAAGAGTCCTTTCTTAATCATTCCAGAACACTCGTACGAGTGTAATGGATGAAACTTCCCTAATGGAATATGAAGAGAGTACATCACAACAACAACTATGTGGTGACGAGCCATCCTCATTCAAAGAATTCCGTCCCATCCGTTCTTCATCCCCAGTCAAACCAAAGGGAAAGAAGCGTCGGAAAGTCAAATCAAATAGTGTCAATAGTCTGGATGATGGCCCTCTAAAACTTAGGAAGCAGAAAAAGAAAACGAATAATGTGGGAGACGGAGAAACAAATATTCCTTGTAATTGTCTCAATTATATGGCTATCAAGAACTCACCGGGTGGGAAAGTGAACGCTTTGGATATCACAAAGTTTGTTTTGTAAGTAGAAACATTAAAAAAAATGTAAAGTGACTTCTCTAAGTGAGTCCTCAAAGTGAGTCCAAGCGAGTCCAAGTGAGTCTAAGTGGCTTCAAACTACAATAATCTATTCAATTCTATTGTACACTTTTAGATACTACTTTCCTGTTCTTGCGTCTAACGAAAAACTCAGCAGAGTGCTTCCTAATGGTAGATACAATTGCTCATGGTTGAAAATTGAACAATGTCCAAAAACCGGGAATTTGTTTTCGATCTCATCCACTCCTTCTCACCTGCACATCTGGAAAAAATTGGTTCCTACTGGAATGCGCGACCCAGGTAAAATTATATACTGATGTTGTAAATGACTTTCCATACAATTGAGTTTTTTTGTTTATAGATCTCTACCAAAAGCTATTGAAGGGAAAGTTAAAATTGGAATTCGATGTTGATGGAAATATTCTCACACAGGACAATGTAAGGACTATTTTACTTTTAATTGTACATCTAACCACAGTATATATGGCATTGTTTACGCATAATACTAATAGATATTAATTATTGTAGATCCCTGTACATCATGGTGTTGATTATGATTTAGCCGAAATCATGGAGCAGTTGATATTATTAAAAGGAAATAAGCTATCATCACCTAGTCTGCTGAATTTGCTCAAGTAAAACTATAGCTCCATACGTATTATTTTGTTTCATTATGTTTGATAGAACATAATTTAATGTCCACATAATATTCTGTATAGACAGAAATATCCTGATTTCGTGGCAGCTACCAAGGCAGACTTTGTACAAACGTTCCACAATTATTTATATAGATCCCCTTGGTTCAAAAAAGGAGATCGTTTCCTAGCTGCTGGACCAGGAGGTCATGTCTACCTTTACTCTGTTGACGAGGAGAGAAAGGGACTTCCACTACTGACTCGAAATGACCTCCCCCCTCTTATGAGAGACATTGTAACTCGAGCTGGAGAATTGAATCTCATGAACGTCCCTGACTGTCAATCCTGGTATTTTTTGAGAGGGATAAGTATGGAAATGAAATCTTTGATGAGAAATGTCCAGACATGAATAATCTCATTGACGCGCGTCTAGTTCATTCTCCAGGTATACGTTAAGTATAATTTTTAATTTTACTTTATATTCCCTTATCCTTTCCATACATGAAAACTTATGTACACAATTTCTCTCTCTTACGGATATAGGAAAGTTCAAATTGTTTGTGTCTTGGTTTCAACGAGTGGATCCAAAAACGGGGGAGATGAAATACAAATACAGTGTCGGTACGTGTCGACATAAGTATGCGTCAGCAGGTCATTGGTCAAACATAACTGCTGTGGCAAAGGCAAAGGAAACAGACGCATTAGGACCGGGAGAAGCGCCTAAACGGCAATCATGTACTGGAGTAGAAAGGGTTCAAGATGGTGGATTTGATTCAGATGATGACAAGAAGGAGGAAGATGATGATTATAAATGGGAAGACTATGATAAAGAACTTGTAAGTCTCACTCTGTTCATTCAACATTGTACAATAAAATTCTTCAGCATTAATGTTAATATCCTTACTATCTCTTTTTGTTTTAGTTGGATGGCTATGAAACGGAGTATTGGAACTGTCTTGGCCTCTTTTCAGCTACAAGTTATCGTATCGTTTGGAGACTCAAGTTTTTATTGAGATCAATGATTACTAATACTGGTGTAGGAGGAGGTTATTATCAAAATTTTTCTGAAGCTGTGTATAACATTTTGTTGTCGGTACCATTACCTCGTAATCCTGCTTTTGTTCGACCCTAATGTACTAATAACAAATCGATGTTGTACTATTTTTGTATTCTTTATGAGAAACGGCAATAATAAATATAAATTTTAAACTACTCACCGACTGTGATATACTACCAGAACTTACCAGTTACCCATGTACTCGGATCGACAGATGTCACAATTCCCTGACAATCGGACTACCGACTTTTTTTGGAGACACACGGATGCAAATCGACCCCAGAATTCACAAACGAGTCGTGCTGTTTTTAACTCGTCGACAGTAAAGTACTCAAAGAGTCTCTCCAGAATCTACAATAATTTTCCACCATCTCATATTACTTAAATTTATATTAATTCAAATTACAATTCTTGTGAATGACTTAAATTGACCTCTCGGATGAGTAGAGGATATTTCCCAGATTTGATGGCCTTTGCATTACTCCCAATGAGTCTGTCCGCCCCAAATCCACCTCTCGCATCCACCATCCGAAGAGTTTGACAAATTGATTTTGACAAACTTTTGAACCTTCCATACTTTGTCAATTCCCGTTTGAAAGTTGGTTTGAAAAATGGATGAGACACAAGGGAACTGATTGAGAGGGCAGTTTTCCGGAAACGTCGGAATGGAGTCAGGACGACAGGTTTGTCGTTGAGAAGGATATTTGGAGCCCTTTCTCCCATGTCAATAGATTTTTGCCTTGCTCTCTGTAACATGGAAGCTGCAACAGACTGAGGGACAACCATGATCGACCCAGCACCCGCTACTGCCCGGATTAATGGCATGTGAACAATTTGTCTGGCTCGTCTCATAAATTTCCCAGGAGGATTCCTTGACATCCGAATGTCTTCTATTTTTTGGTGTGTAATAGTGAAGGGTTGGTAACCCACTTGTCTGGCTGTGCTCTTGAATTTATCTTCGGGTTCTATGGGTAGGGCGGATTTTGGTCCGGTCACTCCGTACAGAGCACTAGTTGTTACAAGGGGTTTACTCCGAACCGGGAGTTTACTTCTCTGCTCTGCTCCCAACTTCCGGGAGATTCCGTAGGACACGTTGGTCATCTTTAGTAGTAGAAGAGGAAGAATTACAAAGATTATTCTTAGATATGAAAAAGCAATATTAAATTACTGATACCTTTATGACGGATGACCCTACGGCTGCACTGGTGTAACCCGGTGTGGGCATATGTCTTCGAGACATTTTTAAATAGATCCTATGGAATTTTGTCTGGATTTTAATTAAAGTTGGCACCCCGGAGCAATCACATTTGACTTTGGTACAATAGGGATAACTAATGAAGGATTTTGATTTCGGAGAAAACACCAACTGGGGGGTGAATGGAATGTGTGTTGAGGACGTGCCTGAGAGTGGCTGGAAAATAATAATGCCCTCAAAGTAAGCCACGGTGATCGTATAAAAATTTGAGAGAGAATGAGTGTGTTGACAGGAGTAGGGCAGTTACCCCACTTTATGCGTTTATGGATTTTTCTTTTATTTATTCTAATTACTCTGTTACTCTCTTTCGTTAGCATTACAAGGTGTAACATATTTTTTTCGGCGCACTCTCCAGACAAAAGCTATTACCATATAATCTTTTTATACATGTGTGTGCAACATATACTGACTGAGATGCGTCTACAAGTTATTCACGTTCTTGGATGGTTTCAAAATAATGCATGATTTTAAATTAATTCACAGAGATTTAATTAACTTTTTAAATTTTCCATGAAACGTTTTTTATTTCTTTAGCTGTGTTGAAGCTAGCAGCCGACCATTTTGCCATCAAAAGAATTTGAACCTCTCCCTTTCCGCCTTCACTTTCTATGAATTCCCACACTCGACTCAAAAAGGAGCACGCACCACATTTTGGACGAGTTTTTCAAAGTTTCGAAAGGATTTTGGACCTGAAGAATCTGCATTAATCAACAATATGGTAAGTCAAAATGTGCATTAATATGCATCATATTGAATACATATATTTGTGTAGTAGTTTGAGATGAAAAAATGACATTCTGTCTATGACCGGGTCCAGCAGACTGTCGGATGTTCATTCATTTCCAATATGATATATATTTTTTTACTTTTAGACGGCGAAGCGGCGAAATAATGGGAGGTCAAAGCATGGACGAGGACATGTAAAGCCAGTCCGTTGCACAAATTGTGCTCGATGCGTTCCAAAGGATAAGGTAAGATGATTATTTTTTTGAAAACATACCTGACATCAAATTAAATTTTAAAATATACTTGTTACTAAAAAGTGTTCTTTTGATTTCAAAATTTGACAGGCGATAAAGAAATTCGTTATAAGGAACATTGTTGAGGCTGCAGCCGTCAGAGATATTACTGAGGCTTCAGTATATACGACTTATCAACTACCCAAGTTATATGCAAAGTTACACTACTGTGTTTCATGTGCTATCCACTCTAAAGTCGTGAGGAATCGGTCCAAAGCTGATCGAAGAATCAGAACTCCACCACCCCGGTTCTCTAGGCCTGTAAGTTACTTGACAAGTCAAATTATTATTTGGTTAGAAATCTGTATTTGTGTGTGTGTGGAACAATTTTAGTATTGATGTACAAACTGCATTTTGTGCGAACTTATTGTGCTTACAAACTGTTATAATGTTTGCGTTTTATTTTTTTAGGATCAAGCAAGAACCGGAGCTGGACAACAAGGTCGCAAGTAAAAAGATCATATGGTACCAGCAGTGGAAAAATGTTTCATAAATTCAACATTTAAAGTTCTTGTGTGTTGGGTCTAAATAATAAAATATGGAAAACTTTTAAAAGATATATTACATGTCTCATTGTTGTTGTCCACATTCTCTTTCATTCATAATTTTTGTCTGTTGTACTTAATTTTTGTTCATATTTGCATGAACATGCACATATTTCAACTTTACAAAATTTGGCAAAATTAAAACTAATATCTGCGAGAATCACAAAGAATTCAAATGGTGCTAACGGGACTAGTTTTGCGGCTTCGGCACATTTATTCCACCAAGGAATTTGTGAAAGCTGTTTCTGTCTGTCGACAAGTCCCCACGTCCATCTGGTTCAGGAGAGATAGTCAGTCCGTGGTCAAAAAGAAAAGTAAATTACCAGATAGTTGGCTACAGACAAGAACTAAGGTCAAGATCTACCCGGGTTACCCAACCTACATAATGGCTGATGATAAAGTTGAAGAGATTTTGGCTCCTCTTAGACAATCTGTCAAAGAACAAGTAAGTGCCTTTAAAATTCGTTTGTACTATTCACAAAAGTCTTCTTTGCTGCACAACAAAATCTCAAAATTTTGATTGTACCAAAAATTAGAATTTCGAATTTGATTTTAAACATGATGTAATTTTCATATGAAATTGACTCATTTTTTTTGAAAATATATTATTTACAGGGAGACCTTGTCCGGAAATTGAAGGAACAAGGTGAAGGTGAAATTGAGATCAAGAAAGCAATTTTGGAGCTGAAAGGAAGAAAAAAGATTTTGGAAGAGAAGGAGAATGAATTGACCCAACAGGCAGAGGAATTTGACAGACCACGAATGGAAGATTTACTCAAAAGACGATTTTTCTACGACCAATCTTTTGCCATTTATGGAGGTAAAGAGTATTATGTTGTGTATTTAAGTGACATAACAAGTTAAACTTTTATTGTAGTTTGATGACATTTTTGTTTCCTCTTTGGGGCAGGTATTACTGGGCAATATGATTTTGGTCCTATGGGATGCGCCACAAAAACAAATTTATTAAATTTCTGGCGTCAGTTTTTCATCCTGGAGGAAGGTATGTTTGAGGTGGACTGTAGGTGAGTGCCTAAAGTTTATGTTGTAAGTATAATTATTTACTTCAGTAGTACTAAAATACAGAACGGGAGTGTAATATACTATATAATATACTAATAAGATTATGATATTATAATTACATATAATTACATATATATTATTAGCAGCGATCAAAACAAAATTCATACACGATAAAATAAATTATACTGGTACTTCTTTGATTGTGATGGTGACAGTCTCTCCTTTTTCACCTTTAGTGATGAGTTGACGGTCTGCAGTCAATTTGTCAAATTCTTCTTTTGTCATAACAACACTGACATTTTTAATAGGTGGAAATTGTGGAATTGTTTCATTTGACAAACGACCTTCAGCTTTAGCTCTAATAATGTATTTCTTCCGGAAGGGCAGAGCTGTCCTCAAGCTGTCCATCAAACCATAGGCCTCCCTTGTCATTTGTGGGTACATTCCTTTGGCCGTGGACATGTCTTTATATGCATAACGAAGGAAATATTTTAATGGTCGTTTCAATTTCCTATTGTTGGTAGTCCAAAGAGACAGACAATTTTGTTTCCGAAACTCGTGGTTCTGTAGAAAGTAAATACGTACATAATTTTAAATAGAAGACAGTACATGATTAGTATTATCATTACCATGAAATATTTGAAATGAACTTACTGGATAACGTAACAGAAAGTCCAGTGGACCCTTGCAAGAAGGTCTAGGCTTCTTTTTGTAATTCTCATCATCATCATCTTCCGAATCTTCGAAGTCACTAATTTTATCAAATGGTTGTTGCTCATTATCAGACGGCTCTGAATCACCATCCCATTGTCCGATAATACTACAGTCATCAAATCCCGACTCTTCATCGTTATCCAAGTCAATATGTTGAACAGGAATAGGAACAGAGGGAAGGAGAGGTTTGCGTTTTTTAACAGCAATTGACATTACACTCTGTGTCAAACTACAATACTCCATGTCAGAATGTCCGAAGATAAAATTGAAACACTCTTCTCCAAACGGACAAGTCTTTGGTTCGAGACATGACATCCAAGACATGTAAATTTTGAATTTTCCTAGAAGTGAAAAGAAATTATTTAAAATTACTAAAATTATTATATACAGATGGTCGACAAATTATGTATGGTTTCAAAATAATCATATAGTTATTATGACCGACCGGGAGAGGTGTCCATTGTAACCGCAATGTTACTGAGAGACTGTGAATTGCTCTGTATTGCTGGGTCATCATCCTCAAAGTAAAAGTTTCCCACTTTCCCTGACGGATTCCCAAGTAAAAATAATTTTTTTGAATTTTCCATTAAGATTTGAATAGGCTTAGGAGCAGAAGCGATTCGGCTAGAATGACAGAGTCCAGTATTATTTGGATCAAGTTTCCATTTAAGATTGTGTTGTGGTCCACGTTTTGAAAATAGACCAGACTGGCGTAAATATGTGCTAGCATTTCTTTTCAACCATGACTGCTCTGTCGATTCGGCATAATATGAATACTTTTCACTGTGAAACAACATAAAATAATAAGTACAGACCAGATAGTCTTCATAGTACAATTTTATACATTTTTATATATTGTACTACATATTCGCTTACCCAATTTTGGATGCTATCTCTGAAATTGTCATTTCGACACCAAAATTCCCGCCGAATGTGTCCAAAATAAGTTGCATACCTGTCAAATCGGGCTTTGATTCAGCTGTCACGTCTTCAGTGCACACATAGACTCTCACGTTTTGCAAAAACATCCTAAAATGTTCTGTAACATACAAATACCATGTGAAATTAATTTAAAACATGATGTAAAACTTATGATTATGTGGGAAAAGCAAAAAAATTATTTACGTGGGCGAGCCATTGCCACTTTTATGGACTCCTCATTTTCTGTTAAAGATTTCTCCAGTTTTGATTTCAATGTGGCACATTTGCTTCTATTCAATTGAACAATTTTAGAGTGTTTCTCTTCCTCTCCTGTGTCCAGAATTCCATAGGTTTTCTTTCCATTGTTTAGAAGATTTTTCAACTGTATTTTACTTTTTGTTTTGTAAAATGGAAATTCTTCACTACAAATATGTTAACAGTAGGGGTCAGTGAATATTATGCATACAATGTATGATGTAAATGGAAAATTTAATCCAATGTGTGCGTACTATATATATACGTACTACGTATATATCATCGTAGTTTACTTACAAGAGAAACTCCTTAATATCCGTAGTTGATGCTGTCTCATTTTCAAATTGAAATAAGGCCAACGCAAAAACACAATCGCCTGGTAGTTTCGGTGCACACCAAACTTTTGTCCCTTGCTCGTTTTCCGGAGATTTGGCTCGTGGCTTTTTTTCCTTTGGTTCTCCGGCTGACACTTTTTCTTTTCTCGGTTTGGGTTTTGACATGTCGAAGTCATCACTGCTAGACTCTGACTCAGTCTTGTCACTGTTCGAACTTTCCATGTTAATTACTAAATGATAAAAATTTTCCGTCGGCAAATCAAAAATTTCCGCGCGTAGTAATCCTTCACTAACATTGTACCTGGGCAGTATTAATAGTTGTAATTTTCTGTAGTATCTTGACTCCAGAGCCTGTTCTCAAAGCATCGGGTCACGTTGACCGCTTTGCTGATCTCATGGTCAAAGACGAAAAGAATGGAGAATGTTTCCGTCTAGATCATCTCATCAAAGCAACTTTAGAGAAAATCCAAAAGGACAAAACCACTACCACTGAAACAAAAGGTAATATATACTTATTTATTATAAAGACCACAAATCTTCAAATTAAACGGGTTAATTAAATAGGTTGGCGTTGGGTAACCATTTGTCAAAAATTCATAATGTAATCATTGTAATATTTCTCTAGATCGTATCTCAACAATACTATCGACACTTGATGGTCTGACAAAAGATGAAATGGCAGGAATTTTGGCTGAATTCAAGATCCTCAGTCCTGTCACGGGAAATTCACTAACTCCTCCACTTGAATTTAATTTAATGTTT
>WJFB01003509.1:0-12979 GCA_009870185.1 Pygmarrhopalites habei | reverse complement strand
AAAGATTTCATTTTCAAATAAAATTCTTTTTGTTGATCCAAGACTGCTAATTTTGTCCCTATTATAGTAAGATTCCCAAAAATTATTAATCCATTATTGCATATATTTGTGTAAAGTATAAAAAAAGAATTTATTGAAAGTCATCAACACTTACTCTCAGATTTTTCCAAAATTGAAATCGCATCACCAACAAAAAGAATACGGTCCGTCAAAGTGACAGGAAAATGAGAAGGAACCACAGTGTAGTCTACATAGTAGCTTTCACCTGGTTGTAAGGTAGACTGTGAATCATCTTGTCGAGTCTTAATAAAAAATTCATTGTATGGATCATTCAATCTTCCATGGACGACCCAATTTGTTATCTGCTTGTAAAGTGTCCGGTTTATCCAGGGAATTAATCTATATATTTAGAAACAATTTGTATTAATATTAAATGCAATGTCATACTTAGGAAAAGATTGCCAACAAATGAGTCATCCTCACTTGTAAAGATGATCCTGTAGATGTAACTTTTCATCGTACTCAGTTTTGACAATTTCTACTATGACGGTAGAACTCTTTGCTTGACTTTTGACCTGAAATTTTATTTTTAAAAATCATTATCAAAAAAAAGTTCGATAGGCAGGTAGGTAAACTATTTGTACATGAGGGAACAGAAGATTACCCTTGAGATTAAACAGGTGAGGGAAAGAAAAACAGAACGGTATGGTTCAATAGATGCTCGAATATGACCCAATGACAATTGAGAGTCTTCAATTACTCTTAGTTCCAAGTCTGCCAACATATCCAAATATTCATCCAAAATGACACGAATTCCATTACAAACGGCTGTAACATACAATCCTTGTGGTTGTGGTTGATTCTCTAGGGTCACCGAAAAACCTTGAGAGACAGAAAATGTTATTTTAAAAAACTAAGTAGGTACTTGATACAATTTATGAAAACAATCATATTAAATTACATACTCATTAATTGATTCTGCACAAAAGCTTCCAACTTTTTGTACAATGTAGCAATCTCTAAAACTTCGTTGACAATGGACATTTCACCGGGATGAAGAACAGGAAATGCAAGATCCTTACGAGTCTAAATAAAGTGATTTCACTAAGTATCAAAATATTCCTTTAGTTTTTACATTGTTGAATAAGTTTATTTTTACCTTGATTGTGTTTTGACTGTCAAGTTGGAAAATGTCACCGGTGTATCCATTCAAGGCCATAATGAGTTCGTGAAACATTTTGAGTGGATAACTAGGAAGAACTTGATACAATAAATGCAATCCAACAGTTGGACTCCAACTGTCTAAATTACTCTAAATGAACAATTTGTTTTATTTTTTTGCCAAAATGTCCCGACACTCTTCGCGCCTAGTCTTTCTATGAAAATATATGACTAATGCACAACAAAGACAATTTTTTCACAAATTAAATATTTATTTTGTAATTTTGAATGATTACAATTAGTTTTGCCAATTAGTCACTCGACATCTAAATTGTATCTTTACTTTCCAAACTACTGAATCCAAATTAGTCATTTAATCATCGCTGTCACCGCCATGGTCTTTTTCTTCTTCCTTTTCTGGTACGCAGTTCTGGAAAAAATAATAAGGTAAAAAAATTCATCAGTCGAAAAGGTTGTATTTAAGTAACTTACTATGTATAGACATCAAAAGCTTCGAGATAAAAAAGGAGGTTCAAAATGACAAGCAAAACTCACCGCTTTTATGACTTCGTCCTTGCATGTTAGTAGGCCCTCGTAGCGTTTGCATTTATCGTCATCAATCAAATTTCTTGCTGAAATTTCAAAACGAATGTAAGTGAACACTAGTTTACATAGTGAAAAAATGGATTTCCAAACTTATTCAGTGCTCACTATTGTTAAGGGTGAGACATGGAGCAATTGCTATCTTTAGGTTTTCTCCAACAGTTCCATTGTACATTTGCAAGATGGATTTGTTAAAGTTCTCGGTATTGAGGGTATGGGTGACGTTGTCCACCTGAAAGGTAATTATAATAAAAATAAAATTAATTGTTGATGAACAAAGTTCTCTGATGACGAAAGAGACTTGCTGTAGCTTGATTACCGTTCCCATTCCCTTCATGACGCAACATCTCATAGCCTGAAAATTTTGTAAATGACACACATTTAGAAATGGTGTTAATATAAATACATACATAATAGATTACAATTTCATGTCATCTAATGAAGAAAAATCAAGAAATTTATAGCACTCGAAATCCGTCGTGCATTTCCGCTTTGTCCTCAGTCTTTTTCATGTTGTCTTTGCATGGTTCCCAATATGGTTTGAAAAGTTTGAAGTTCATCTCTGTTCCATTACACTTCATTTTCTTTTTCCAGTGTCCTTTCCCAGGAGTGACCTGAAGAATTTGCGATTAAAATACTTATGAGATAGAAGGATTTATTTTGGAAGAATATTAAAATAATTACTCACTGCTAGGATTAAACAGGACATGATAACAAGTGTTATAAATTTCATGTTCACTACAACAAGAGAGTTGAACAACTGAAAAACTGCTGACTTGTGAAATATTTCTATTAATGTCCAGTACTCCGGATCCACATTTACTTATAAAGTGAGAAAAAAGCGAGACAGGACAATACATTGTCATGAAATGTGCAAAAACTATCTTTTTTTAAAAACAAGTTTTGATTGGATGAAGGAAAGAGTCGAGATTAAATGAAATGGTCCGGAACCTAATTTGCGTGTCATACACGATTTTCCCATTCAAATTCTATAATATTTTAAGGTAACAAATTGGGTTACTTGTATGAATTCATCAAATTAAATCTCAACTTAAATGGATAGAGAAGTTGTGGTCATACGTTTTAATCTAGTTTGAGTCAACAATAGAACAACCTGGGATATTATTAGAGGTGCAATTTGACATTATTCACGTATTTCCCCTTCACATGCCGTCATCATTCATGATTTGACTATTGAAATTGGCTCAATTAAAGCTCAATAAACTTTATTTTATTCCACAACGTCACAGTGCGTGTCACTGAAAAAGGAATGACTTTAGCATTCATACTTTTTGAATGACTGAATTTTTTTAGTCTGTACAACACCGGTGTACGTACTCAACATTGTACTGAATTTTATGATGAAAGATCAACAATATACGATCATGGTACTTTCAGGATGACTCAATATTTAATTTGTTCCCCTTCAATAACTCTTTTTTCATGCTGTATCATCACTGGTAACGTACTATTGAGTCACCAGAAGGTCAAAGTCAAGTTAAAAGAAGAAAGTCGTAAAAAACTGACGATGAGTTCTATGTACTAATGAGTTGTCCACACATAAATATTTTCATTTGAATTAACTCTCAAGTGTTCTTGTCACTCAGCTGAAAAAACAACTTGACAATTTAATTATTACAAAATTTTTATGGTCATTTTTTATCTCACTGGACTTTCAGTTATTACATTCACAAAGTATCCACAAAGGTCAAAGTTTGTGTCATCATGGATCTTGTAGGTAAAATTTTCGTATTTTTTAGTTGGCTCGTAGGATGCTTTCCATGTCAAGTACCCTTTGTTGAGTCATCTCAATTTAAATTTAAATGGCTGAGTCTCCCAACAATCTTCTCACTTGTATTTTGGATTAGAATGGGTGTGACTGATTTGGATTATTTGGTCAACAATTCACCACTACGTCCTGGCATGGCCTTGTCTTCAAAAATTATTCTTGTCGGTTTAGTAGTTGTATTTTACTTGGAAGATTTCATCATTAGATTTTTTGCCATTTTCTCTTGTACCAAGTCAGTCAAATTGATTAAAAAGTACAACAGGACAATGAAGTTGATCCAACAAGGGACAAGAGGAAAATACAATAATAAGACAAAAATTGTTGAGCTGAAGTGGAAATTCTACATTTGTTTAGTTATCCTGGCTCATTCACACTTTATTGGTATGTTCATTCAATTCTTGGACAATTTTGGAGATGGACCAGATGAGGATCGGAGTGGAGAAGTATTTTACACCCTACCAAATATCACTTGGATAAGACATGTCAATTACTTACTGAATGAATTGTCTGCCACAACCTCCACATTCTTTGCCCTGTCCTATATAGTCATAATTGGGATTCATCTGATTCAACTTCGGTCAACCATTTGTTTTCAGTACAAATCTTCAGTGATGAAGACAATCAGCGATTTTGAGTACTCAGCAAAAGGGATCCTTAGCACAAAACTACACCACCATATAGCCCAGTTTAATCAAGTTAAAGTTTATTTTGAAGAATTCAGTTCAATCTCAAGTGGATTCACCTGTCCCTTAATCCTTTTGACGACTTTTCACTTAATTCATCAAATCTTTGTGTCCATGGTGTATCCACTACATGGTGGTTTATTTATTTCTTCTTGGATGATGAATGTTGGTTCCTGCTTTCAAATCATAGGACTCATCATTTTCATTGGAGGGTCAATCGAGAGACAAGTAAACTAATACTAATCAAGGTCGACAACAATGCAAATACATGCTTAAGTAACGTCATGTCATTTAAGTATTTTATTTTCTACAGATTTTGGAGCAAAATGAAAATTTGAGACTTTCATTCTTAACTTTCTCCAACTCTGAGATAAGTCAAGATATTGACCAACACACAATGCAACTGGTAGGCTTGGTCGTAAAGTACTTTAATCATCACAAATATTGTTTAACATATAAAAACATTTTGATCTTATAAGTATAGATAAAGGAAACAACAAATTCAATTGCCGACTGGCCATGGACATTGACAGCTGGAGGCTTTTTCAACATTTCATACACATTTTTCTGCTCTGTATGCTCCAAAATTTTACATAATTTATTCATCAGATATGAGATAGGTGACTGAAAGTGACTCACTTTGACAGTCCGTGTAATGTAATGTAAACTAATTTAATTTACTCTCGTGTTTCAGGAGCTTGCCGGCATCTTGACATATAGCTTATTTTTATTACAGCTTCGCCTATCAGAGTCACAGGCTGTCCAAGCCAATATGTAGAATGTTTTTGGACAAATAATCAGAATAACTTTTTGTGTCCTGTATTGTCTCACTGTGCCCTGTATTCAAAACTGAATAGAAAAAAAAATTCCATGAGCGCGGCAAACATTTCATCAATGGAGGCTGTCCTGTGGTTTGCGATAATACTTTTATTTCTTGTCTCCCTGAAAAACTACTGAGTAGTTATTACTCCAACTTGTAGCCGTTCAACGAATTATAAAAATGGGTGACAGTGACATCGAAGTTCTCGAGAATGATGTTCGTATTTGAAATTACGAAAAAGTGCCAGAAATCAAGCCGGCCAAGAGACGAAGGGTAAAACAGGAACCCGGGTCAGCATCATCCTCGACGAAGCTGCAGCACCATTCCCCTTCGCACAACAGGAAAAGGTGAGTTTTTGGATTTTAATCAAGAATATTTTCCCTTACTATTTTGTGGTTACTAAAGTTTCTTTTACATTTACTTAATACAGACTATTAAATTTCAATTGCCAATGATGAATCTGGCCAACAAAGTGCCCGATGATCGGACATCGAGAGATTTTTATCTCAGGGGGTCACAAGGTTTAGCAAGTTGGTGGATGTTCTCGCGTGAGACAACAGTGGAAAAAGATGGAAAAAATATTATGACTTGTAAGTAACGTATTCTCTTTTTGTGAGTAGTTTGAATATTTACAGTACATAAATTTACAGTGCATAAGTACGAGACTAGTAATTTGCATTAGTAAAATTGGTAACGCGTATTTCACAGTGTGTAATAATTTGTATGATACAGATCAATTAGAATAAACAACTCCGTAACATATGATGTGAGTCAGTTGTCTTTATGCTTGCGACGGTGTCCCGACTTGGATTGTATTTCAAAATATCCAGAACTAAAAAATCATAAATTGTCTGCTGCTGTTGTGACCATCAAACTATTGGACAAAGACCGGAAGAGAGCTTGCGAAAAGAGTAAGTACAACTATAGTCAAACTTAATACTTCTTAATTTGTAATTGGGCATCAAGTGGATAATATTATGTAAATTGATTCCCAATTTTTACGATTTGCTTACCTTGTCAGAAATCACTATGAAACCAGAAGTTTCCTGCTGCCTCATTGAGCATTTTAGCAATAAGTTGAATACAAGATCTCTAGGAATGGATCTTGCAGCTGCAATAGATTGGGAATTTTATAGAGTATCTTATTTGAGAAAGATTCTTCAAGTTCGAGAAAAGCACGGGAATGGGAAACTTGAATTTATTTCCATTGCCATCGACATTGCACTTCACTTTTCCCTTCGATCAAAATATAGTGGAAAAATGGTAGTCAATAATGGTCAACCAGATGAACTTGGTATAGCTCTTCGTACAGACATGACATATGCAGACATGGATTTCCGTGTAGGTCCAAATCTTCATTCAATAAAGGGTCACACAAGCATTCTGGCTCGTAAGTGCTTCATTCAAGTTATTTACTAGGTTGTAACTTTTATAACTTATTGGAAAAGTTGAACGTTGTACTAATTAATTTTTTTGCTTTCTTTTTATTTATTTACAGTCAAGAGTGAAAAATGGAAGCGCATTATTGATCAGACTTTGGACAAGCGGAAGATTACTATTGACATCACATACGTAGATACCAAAACAATGGAGTTGATACTGGATTTTTTGTATAATACTCGATGGGATATTGAGTCACTGGGGTATTCTGTCGTATTGAAAATGCTACTGGTCGCCTTTAGGCATGATATTTCCACACTGATTGCAATTTGTGTTCAACGACTAATGTCACTGAAAGAACCTGAAATTAATTTGACGACAGCCTTCGATATATTTGAAGCTGGGTGTGACTTGAAAATCAACGAACTTCAAAAGAAAGCAGTTGAAGATCTGAAAATGTAAGTGAACAAACATATTTTTAAAAATGATACTGAGGTGATATTCTTTCGACTAATACGAGGTGTGCAAATATTTTTACTTTTTAGGAAACGGGATCTAATGCGGACTTCAGAAGGACTCGTGGAAGTCAACAATTTTCTTCACAAAAAACCTCCATCTGTTTCAGTCAGTTTATTAGTTGGGGCATTTTGGAGTTGATTGATGATCTGACATTCTCAAATGCAAGATGCGTTACCGACATTGCTGAAATAAGGTCAAACTGAAAATAATTTCCACTTTATACAGTCATAAATCTATATAGTATATATAATATGCAATACACGGTTTAATAACGATCAGTGAAATTAGGATAATTATTATTAGCAGTCTTATGAATCATAAGTTATGATATGATGGAGTTCTTATAAGAAGTAACTGCACTGATAAAGTATTATACCACCTATACATATTCGATACGTAAGACACTCTTTCTCTCGTTTGTAAGTAACAATTATGCTGCCAATAAGTAATTGATTAGGCAGGTCATTGCATGTGTGAATATGTATCTATTTATTCAATTCTTGAAAGATTTTGATTCGTGTTATCATTTTTAATTGGCAGTTAAAGCTGGTAGTGCATTATGTTAATGTTAATATGCTTGTTACTTTTCTCAATTTTTCCATTAGATTTTAGGGAATTTTTTTGTCAAAACTCTTTCGTAGTACAGAGTTCAGTATTATAATGGTAACTTTCTATATTGGAAAGTAGTTTTTGATTACGTTATAATAGTATCCGCTCCCTAGTTTTCGTTCGTACATCGATGAATAGAAGCTTTTAAATTAATTTGTTTTTTCATCGACCACTCAATACCTAAATAATTGAATACAATTGACAGTCGACGAATTGGTCACTTGATATTTATTGTGTACCATCCATAATAATCTTGTATTGAATGCAAATATTTTGACAAGGAAATTGTTTGAAATTAGTGGACACTTTACTGATCAAATTAAATTCATGTTACGGCACTTGAGTTGATGATACTGTATGACATCATTTTGTAAGTTTATTTCCCAAATTTTTCATCATTACTTTTCGAGGCATACGTCTGTAACAATTTATCTCAAGTTTTAGTAGTTTTTTCATATAAGCATCAAGTAGTAGGAATATTTTATTTTTTTTTAAGAAAATGGATAAAGCTCTAAAATTAACAATGTTTATTGGTTGCGTAAGTGGTTGTTTTCCAGTTAGAAGTTTGTGTGCAAAAAAGTACTCATTTGACTACCCCGTATTCTTCTACAGTCTTTTGATTTTAGTTTTGTACATATGTGGAGAAGTATACTCTTTCATTGGACAGAAAAAAGATGCAAAACCACAACTATCCCAACTAATTGTTGATTACCTCGTTCAGGTCACAGGGACTGTCACGTGTCTGGCTCTTCGGGTTTGGACTCTGTATCGTTGTTCTCGAATCACAAATTTGCTCCTTCAGTTGATTGATCTGAAGAAAGGAACGTATCATAAAGCAGGGGCTTACATAAAAAGATATTATTTTCTGGGTTACCTAATTTTAGCCATTGAACTTGTTCCTTATTTTTACTGCGTGGTGGTTGGGTTGAGGATGCCTGATTACAATAATAATTTCTTTGGCTTTACCATTCCACCCATTGTCACGGAGTTGATCAGTGTCTCCAAATATTTTGTCCTGATGATCACAAAATATTTTGCACTGGCCCTCATCATTTCCATTGGGGTGGATGTTCTACACATTTTTGAGAATTTTTGCTATGAATTGCAAAATTTGTACTGTCCTCAAGCTGTATCCAACGTCCACATGATAGATGATGACTATGACAGCGATGATGTCCAGGAGGAGGACGAAGAGGATGCACAAGTAAAAAAACTGGACAAGAGTTTGATGAACGATAAGGGTTTGATGGCAGATTTTGCAGCTGGGGGTGAGGGAATTTATTTTATATGATGGATTATAATACTGTATTGTGATTTGAAAAATAAATAATGATGGCTGGTATTTTGTTTTTCACTTTACAGTTTTTGGATCAAACTGGACTAACAGTCCTCAAATCAACAACAATCATACAAAGAGTAAAGTCGAGGCATTTCAGGAAAATAAAATTTTTTGGATAGCAAATGCTAGTGCTGGTAATGAGGACAGGAGAGTTAAATTCAATTTGAAGGATTTGTCTGCAAGATTTTTGGAAATTCAAAAATGTTTCGACGAATACAACAAAGTTGCAGGGCTACATTTTTTTGTTTTACTCTCTAATGCTTCAATTGAATTAATCCACAAATTTTATGGTGTAGCATCCGGCAGTGAAATTCAAACTGACCCTATTCTGATTATCAATAAAAGTGTCATAGCTTTCCTCTCCATTGCTGGTCTGTCCCATCTTGGAGAATTGATTCAGGCTAAGGTGAGTAAAGTAAAAATGAATTGAAAGACATTTAAATTTTAAAATCACTGGAAGGATTTAAATACATGTATTATGGCATGCACAGATGAGGAAATGGAAGGAACAACTGAAGTGTATAGTAAGTTTACCATTTTTACTTGCCTTTCGCCACAACTAACATTAGAAATTAATCCGATGATGATGTATACTATTTATATTGTAGATGCTGACCGAGTTGCTCTGTGAAAGCTTTCATGATTCTGTAAGGCCATTAAAATATTTTAGAAATTATCTTTAAAATTAAATCCGGAACTAACTCTGAATATTTTCACAGACGAATACATTGACAGAGTCTGTTGTCAAATGGGACTGGAGTCTTTCTGCAATGAATCTATTTCACATTAACCATGCAACAATTCCCGCTGTAAGTAAATATTACTTTACTAATTTGCTGGCAGACTAGCAGAATTAAAATTATTATTTTCTATTTTTAAAATTTTAGATTGCTGGAACTATGGTACAGTACAATACTATTTATGTGAATTTATTTTTCTTGTATGTATATTACATATATTCTAATTAAAAATTATGTATTAATTTTTCAGATTACATATTTAATTGTCATCATACAGTTAAAAGTTTCGGAAAGCCCAACAACTCGTGACAACTCATCAGTTAACCAATGATTGATTCCTTCACAACAGCAACTCCTTCAATTTAATCTCACATTTTTGTAAAGTATATTACTACTACACACTCTTTCTAGTCATGACATGTATAATTTTCACATACTCTAGGCTATAGATCTCACCTGTCAAGATAAATCAAGACGTTGAGGAGAACAACAAAGGAGCATCCCTGTAAGCTAAAAATCAGTGTAGTACGTATTAGGTTTTTGCTCATAATAATAATGATATGTTATTACAGCTAATCAAATACTTTATTCATTCCACAGTTCCAGCAGCTAGCTACTAGGGAAAAGGAGAAAATCAAGTTTTTTCAGGGGATACGAAAATAGACACTGGAACACCCCCTTCCAGGACGAAGTGACGAAAGTCCGCGGACAAGGGATATGACAAGCGCCCTTCAGCGGAGAACTTTTTGCTGGAAAAGATATTCGGCTCCAGTTTTGTCTCTCAGCAATTTGTAATTATTTACATTGATTTACACACTTGTGTACAAGACTTTTCCTACACATACACACACATGACGTACATTTAAAAGGGAACTATTTATGTACACTATAGAATTTCTTCTCTTCACACATACTGTCACTTAAATCACCATTAACCTACTGTGTCAATAGTACAAACACATTATAAAATAACTTGTTCCCCTATTACATAATTATTATGTGTCAGCTGTTCTTAAGACTGATGACTTGTACAAGTGAGTAAATCATGATCGTGTCATACTGAAATCATGTCTAGTCCCCAACAAATTTGACAAGTTTTTACAAATTTAAGTGTTGACAGTCAACTGGTAAATGTACATTCTGTGTTGTGAAATTAATTGACTTATTGATTTTCTCGTGAGACACTTGATTGGAGATAGTGATAATTTGTCAATTCAATTGACACATTCGTGACTGGTGAACTGTCGTTTTTTGGCTTTCCTGTCACCAATCATATTATTTATTTATACGGAAAAAGTGGTGGTGAAAAGATCGGTAAGTTTGACTACCTCAATTAATCAATCATTTTTCTCCTGTCATGAACATGTCAAATGTCAAGCAGAAAAAAAAGTTTTGTCAACACTTTGACTCTTTGTTCTCTATTTGTAAGAAATAACTTTACCTTAGCTTTCTTTCTAAGACAACTTTGAAAATGTTTCCAAGTGAGGATTTAGAGTTTATGAAAATTTGATATAGAAAAGTTACAGCAATATTCTAGTCAGAAAATACCGGCATTTTAAAAAGTTGGTCAACGGTTAAAAATTGATCATTAATATTCTCTCATATTTATGGAATTGACATGTCTGGGTTATGTAACATAAAAAATTCATCCTCTGTCTTTCCTCACTTGTCCCCAAGTCTCGAGTACTAAATGTCATCAGATCAATACTCCTTTCTGTGCTTCACTGAAAGTAAAATATGAATGTAATTGTTTGTCCCACTCAATAATCTTCAAATACGAATTTTTGAACTGGACAAATCCAAGAATATTTCATATTAGGTCAACTTTATAAATATGATAGTAGGCCATCATTTTTTGAATTAGTATTATATCCCAGAGTAACCTTCCATTGATATATCAACTGTAATTTCATTACTTCTGTCACCCCTTAGATATTTGGTCATTAAGTTTCACATTACAGTATATTCTATATATTGTATTTGTATTGATGAGAACCAGAGGACCAGGCCATTTCGAATTTATTGATGACGAGAAACAGACAGGGTTCTAGTCAACCCATCTCTGTATATCATTTACGTATGTACTTTTTGACATATTGTGTAAATTGTTTGATGGGGGTCCCTTCATGATCCTGCATCACATTTCTACTCTGTTGTTGTTCTCTCTGGACAAAAGATAGACAGAGAGGGAATACAAAAGAATATGCAATGAGTGACAACAATTTACAGCTGCTCCTGGTTCCACAGTTGATCTTTTTCCTCCTTCTCTTTTTCATGTGTGTGTGTATCATAACAACTGGGATGTGCATTGTTAGGCTCACTGGTATTCAGATTACCAATGAAAACAAGGATGATTTTCATGTCCATTGCTGCCCATGTAGGATAATATTTCAAAATTGTTGATTTCTACCATCCCATGAAATTTCACTAGTGATCTTTTACGGCAATATATTTTTGAAATGAGACATCCTGTCAGTGTGAACCAGAACAAGAGTAGAATTGTGTTTTGAAAAATAAAACATCAACACAATATTAATAGAAACAACTGACATGAGGGAAAGACCAAGAAGAATAGGTTGAAAATAGTATACAATATAGAAAAAAGTCTCCAGTTGTATAAGGCAGGACTGACTTAAGTTGAGAGAGGTAACAAAAAGGCCATGTGTGTGAGTATCCCTTCAATCTGGACTATAAAAGTTGAATATTTTTTATCCACATATAATATTTTATTTTGTGAAAACAATGTGGGCAGTGTGTTTCTGTGTGTGTGTTATAAATACGGAAAAAATACAACCTAGTAAGTTAAGGGAGATAGAGATGGTCAGAAGGTATTTGAGACACATAAAAATTGGGCTTGTTGTATTCCTCCAGAGACAGAGAGGGGAACCATGTGGTTTTCGTTAAAAAAGTATATTATAGGCACAGTACACACACGTAAAAGTATACCTGATGTTGATGTATGTATCATTTAATACACACAGCTGTAAAAAAGTGTACATACACAAAAGATCCTGACTTTGACTACCTTAACTTTGTCTTCACCTTCCATCGCTTTCCTAGATCTCTCTGTTTTTTTCCTTTACTCCCGATGCCGCTGGATAGGATCATCAGCTAGCTACCTTAATACTTCTACCTCTATAAGAACCTTCCTCATACAATTAGCCCTTATAAAATGGTCCACTTATGAAGGACTGTAGAAGGAGTCCCAGAACCATAATATACAGAGTGTCCGGAAAGAAGGGTAGCCAAGCGGTTTCCCATAAGAGATATACCTATAAATTAGTATGCATATGATAGGTATAGGCTAGTACGTACATAGGGACACCGCAAGGGTAT
>WJFB01003508.1:0-12980 GCA_009870185.1 Pygmarrhopalites habei | reverse complement strand
TTACAACATTTATTAATAAATGAAAATCATTTATTAATAACTCCATTAACAAATAAAAGTTACTCTTTGTATAAGACTGTCTTAGCAGTGGTTAGGGGTGTCACAGTAATTAACCAAGGTGGTAAATACAATGTTTTTCCATCTTTGAGTCAACCTTACCAAAATGTACCATTAATGCTATTTTCGAATGTGCCTACAGAATTCTGTTTTTACCTATTACTTGTTCCAGGTGGACTGGATTACCCTTTTGAAGGAATCGTTTTTCTACCATCCACACATCAGTCTGATGACGGCGACAAGAGGTAGACGAATAAAATCGACGCGTATTTCACTGATAATAATTCGGAAGGGGAGGTCATCCACTGCTCGAGGCCAACAAATGTAAGTAAACTTCGAACAAATGATTATTACCGAGATAATCTCGGCGAGATTTTAATTTGCATTTTACTTAACTGTTCATTTAGAGTCTCTTGCTGTACCATAAAAATCTGAGAGAATCATCCAAGAATGCAGAAGTTGCTTTTGTTATTCGAAATGTTCCTCCTGGAGTGACCCTTGACCTCTTTGTCATCTTTAAACTCGGTCAAAATTTGATTGTGAATGATGTTATTCAGTTGATTGTTCCTGAAGAGACTCCAGGTAGTCCTCACCGATCCAAACGAAGTCAAGAAAAATCAGAAAACAGGGAGAGTGTCAAATTGAGGAGAGGTCAAATGAGTCAACAAAAACCGGAGTTTGGCTATCAGGAAATTGATATGGATGACGGACCATTCGTCGACCTTGAAGAGAATCAGAAAGTCTCAAAATAATGTGAACTTTGAGCCAGGTTAAAGTAATCTGAGGATTTTTAAAAGTATGTCCTATCACCGCCAACCACAACAAAATATCCTTGCAGGAAATAAGAATAGAATGTCTGATAGCGGGAAGTTGACCCCGGAGGACAGATATGTTGGAGTCGCGGAGAAGAAGAATGACGACCTAGATGAAAGGAGAAGATCGTTGAATTTGAGGGGTCTGGAGACTTGGGTTGACAGATTGTCACCTGAAAACCCCCCTGACTTTGCAGACTACTACGACGGATGTGGGACGTCTTATTCTTGTTTCGGGTATCTGTTCGGTTGTCAGTTGACCCGGACTTGCGTCCTCACCGTCGCCTACAAAGTTCAGAAGGAAAAACTACACGTGGTTCTCGTGGGCAGTACGAGGGGCTACATTGCCCTCGGATTCTCCCGGGACAACAAAATGGTGACCTTTTCTTTTCATTGATATACAATTTTTGTTGTTCTGAACTTGACCTCATGTCAATTCACAGGGGGATGACGCTGTGATTGTCTGAAAGCGACCCGTGGGTACCTGGCGAACTTCCCTATGGCAGGCTTACAATGTCCTGGATCCATACAGAACTTGTGTCATCCAGAAAAATCACAAGGACGTCGTGAACCTTGGAAGGTCCTTCTACGAAGGGAGAATCGCCTGCACTTTCAATTTGGCACTAAAATTCTCCACAGAAAATTCCATCCCAATCGATTTCAAGGGCCACGAGTACTTTATCTTCCTCGCCACAGGAGGACCATTCAACTATGAGATTAGTGGACCAGATCAGTTGTCCCTTTTCTCAAATGGAGTCATTAAAAAAATGATTTGACCCTGATGAATTGTTTGACTGAATGAAGGAAGCATTTTTCTGCACACCTTGGCTGCTTCCTCACAAAAAGCCGTCAGCCTAACCCAAGGAAAATCCCAAATGGTGAGACACCATTCCATAATTAATTAACCAACTTGAAGGATCAATTGTCTAATTGATTATTATGTTAAAGGTGCCCCTTGAAACTCACTACGTAATAATCGTCCATGAATTGCTGGCTATCTTGACCTACGGTTTTTGTGTCCCAACCGGGATTTTACTGGCTCGATATGGCCAACAAGCCTACGCGAAAAAGTCTTGCCGTGGACTCCCTTGTTGGATCATTGTGAGTCATTCTCACTTTTCTAAACCATTTTCAAAAAATCCAAGCCTAATTTCTGCAATTGTTCATCCAGGGTCACATGTCATGTCAAGTTGTGGGGATACTAAATAATATTGTGGCTGTCATTTTGATGTACATTTTTCGTTCTGGGTCGGCATTCAGCGGTGGCAGTTCCACTTACCATGCCATCGTGGGTCCAATCCTCCTCGTCACTTCCTTGGTCAACTCCATCACAGGGATTGTCATCCATTGGGAAAAGGTCAATTATTCTCTGAATTCATGTTGAAATTAAAATCGAAATTAATTTTTTCGAAATAAAATTTCTCAACAGAAATCGAAAAAGAATATGGATTTCTGTTTGAAAATGTGGCACTACGGTTTCGGTCACATCAACTGGATCCTCGGAGGTGAGTCCCATCCTTCAATCAGTTCTTTAGGGAAAGGAGACGGAAATCGGGTTAATTCATGAAATGTTGGAGTTGGACGCCACTTGTTCAAATTCTTTACTTGGTTGGGTCGTAATGCAAGTAGTTCTTGGATTGACTGGTAGTCCAGCGTTTATAGGATGATGGAATTTACTAAGTTTGAATTTGTTTGACCTCACTGAGGTCAAAAGGATTAGTTAGATTTTGTACAGACACAAACCCAGTCTCAAATTTTTTACTGGTAGCTATTATGTAAATCTGAGAATTAGAGAATCATAATGCTGTCTTCACCTTTTAAGTTTCATTTTTTTGATTGACACATGTAGACTGGTCATATGCCAGTCACTATTCAATTTCGAGTTGAAGTGAGAGGGAACAATGTAGAAAATGAAATTAGTTCAGATTCAACATCACTTAATTCTGAATTAAATTGTTGCAGTCATGGAACTGATCAGAGGACCTTACATTTCCAAATCCTGGCTTCCGTGTCAATTCTTGCTCCTCCCTGGCTTTGCCCTCCTCTTCTACACTGGAGCCCACACCCTCCTCATGGTATTATCACAAATTTCTCCTCCAGTCATCCTCTCCTTCATTTAAATCCTAATCGTCTCCTCCTAGTTTAACATGGACTACCTGAGGAGGAAACAGGAACTTTATGATTCTGCAGCTCGAGTCGTTATTGGCCCTGCAATCAAATTAGACATTCATGCTCACCGGGTAATATGTCTCTACCTACATAAATATCCAAATTAAAAATGACTTCTAATTAACAAAAATGTACCCCAAATCAGGCTGACTACCGATTCCGGAAAGGAATCCTGGATTTTATGATAATAATCCATTTAATTTTTACTCTGACGATGATCATCCAAGTTTTCATCCCGTCGGATTCCTGCAGACCCGGTGTCCACGCATTGGCGTAGGCAGACAAAAAATGAACATAGGCACGGACTATCTGAATCACTTTTTAGGGGTGAAAATTTTTTATAGTTCATGTAAAAAATTCGTGTTTGAGAAATAATCACCAAAATTTATATAAAATTTCAAAAAATGGTGTCTTTTCAGTGATTTTTAGTGCCTTCTCAGTACTTTTTTCCTGTTTCTCCCACTCATATTTTCGGGCCGGAACCATGATAGAAAGCTATATAAAATGAAATTATGAAGTCAAACTGTGTTACATTCGTAAACAGACTGGGGTCCTTGTAATATTAGATATTTTGGCTTTAGATATTTTTTGAAATTGCTATTTTATCTTGATATTTTAATTTTTTCCCCGAATCCACATAGGCACGTGCCTACTTGGCCTATGCCTGTCTACGCCACTGTGTCCACGGCTACATTTAATAATTTAATTCTTTCCTTTATATTCCTTTTTTGTTGTTCATTACGTACTGTTTGTTTTACACATTTCAAATGCTAAAAAATATTCATATTTTGTGTTAAATACAATTATCTTACTGATCCTCATAAATTGCAACCCTTATTAGCTCTCTTTCTCTCTCCTTTGCATTTCTGAATGAGAGAGCCTCATTTTAGTAATCCACACACACACACGTGCTCAGTGGAGAATACACAATCGACAGTTTTTTAATTAAAAATTACATTAAGCACTCACTTTGAGTAGAAGAATGTTTGAGTAAGAAAGCCACAAATCAGTGGACGATGACAGGCTGTGATCAAACAGAATGACTCTACCTCCCTTCTTTATTCTAATCAATTAATCATTAAGTAATAAATTAATCCCATTAAACTGCTCTACTGCAACGACAAAAGGAAATGCACACGTGCACAGTGTGCGTGCATGTCAGCCAAAAATTTTCCACACGACATTCACTGTCAAACTTGACATGGGTAATTAAAATTAAAAAGTATTTACTAAATATCATTTAGCAATGTATCATTATCCCACACACACACATTACTTTACATTGTATTGAATAATGGTGGTCATTGACCATTTTAATTTCAACAATTAAATTGTTCAATAATTACACTAACTTATTTGACAGATGACAATTTTGAACAACAATTTTTCTGTCTCTTTTGTTGCACCAGAATCATTTCTTTCGATCCCAATCGAATGAATAGGAAAAAGGGATTTTTTAAAAAAATGTTGTATCCCTAAAAAGTGGCATTCAACTTGTGTCTGTACAGTCTCAAAAGTGCAGTCGTCTGAACAGATTAGGATCTGAGTCACAAAGACACACACTCGAACAGAGTCTTGTCCTCGTCGTTCGTTCTAATAAATGAGAGTGTGAAATATTGCACTCATAAACTTTAGCAATAGAAAAGGCTGGTCAGTCGACATTTAGAATGGGAGTACACACACACACACACACAACATTTGACTTTAGGGATGATTGTACAACAATAGGAAAAGGTAAAGGCATGTCTGTCTGACTGTGGAGGGTGGGTGCGTACGAGTCTGATTAATTGTTAATTAATGTAGTTAGTTAAATGGGAAAACTGAATATGGGTTATGACTGTGGGGGGATGCGTGACTCTTCACACACAACACTCACACACACATGAAAGGTACCTGCAGTCTGTATTTTTTTCCCTTTAACGATGCATCGCACGAAGGGAGAGAGAGACACACACACACATGTGCATTCCCATAAGAGAGGAGACTACACAATCTGTCATATGTAACAAGTTTCTTGTGTGTGTATGTGTGTGTGTCTATGCCACCCCCTCCTCCTCCTCTCAAATGTCATACACACACATGACGACCACTTGTAAATGTAGATTAAATAAAACATTTCAAATGTACATTAAACGGTCCTCAACAACACACACACACACACAGCCACCAACAATGGAGGGGATAATGAGGGTGAGGTGGAATGAAATAGAAAATATGTGAATATTTAACTTATTTGGGTTGAGTCACTCCTTCCTGGTTCATCATCATCCATGTGTGTGAAGTGTGTGACATGACATGAGGGAGGATGGTTGGTGTATAAATTTGACACCCGCGTCCCAATCCTTCATCATTCACTTGAGTTCCCTTCTCCAAGTCACTCCTCACTTTTCTCGTCTCTCTCTCAACCAAACCAAAAAAAACTTCATCATGTTCTCTAAAGTAATTTTATTTCTTTTTGAAAATAATTTGAAAATTTGAAAATATTTTTATAACATTTTTTTCTTCTGTCACAAAAAAAGGTCGCTGTTCTCTTCGCTTTGGTCGCTGTTGCCCTCGCTGGACACGAAGCCCCACCAGCCAAAGCTGTGACATACCATGTTCCAAATGTGGCCAAGGTGACCTACCCTGGACCAACTGTCACCCGAAATGTGGAGACTTACTCTGCTCCCTCAATTGAGAAGACTGTTCTCATCACCAGAACCATCACTGCTCCTCTTAACGCACCAGCCGTCAAGACTGTCCAATACTCTGGTAAATACCCGGCTCTCTTCCACTCCCACTCCCGCATGACCTTCTGGTTTTAACCTCGAATTTCTTGATTCTAGCTCCAGCTGTTCCAGTCGCCGCTCCAGTTGCCGCTTATGGAGTTGCTGCTCCCGCCTACGGAGTCCCTAGTTACGCTGCTCCAGCTGTAAGAAATTAATTCTGATTAATTTTATAGAGGAAAAATAGGAATTTTATATTGACCTTTGTCCTCTTTTTCTTCGAACCGATAAAGCACTTTGCTTACCATCCACAGGTCGCCTATGCTGGAGTCCCTGCCTACGCCGGGTATGCCGCCCATGGCCATGGAATCAACGGACAAACCGTTTACAGTGCTCCAGGTAAAAACCATCTTGAATCCGTCAAAACTCTGTGCTTTATCCGGTCATAAAACGTTTATCCATCAATATCTTTGATTTAGCTTTGGGAATTTCTCTTGGAGAAGCCGCTTATGCCAGTCCAGCCGTTGCTGTGTCCAGCTATGCTGCCCCCGTGTCAAGTTATGGAGTTCCGGCAGCGGCCGCCGTTCCCGCCGCTGAATATGGCTCACCCGCCTATTAAAAAACCCCCTCATTTTTTCTCCTTCTTTCTATCTAGTCTTTTCATTTTTCTTCTTCACTTCTTCTCTCTCTCTCTTTTGTTGACTGTTTTTTAATAATTTTTTGTACGCCAGCTCTCCTGTGATCTCCTCTCCTTTTTTATATTTTTGAAGTATTGCATTTTTGCCATAATATAATCCTCTACTTTTTGTACAATCTCTTGGAGATTGAGCATTTAATTTCCTTTTTTTTGATTCTGACTCTCTGTTACATTATTATTGTATTGTAATAATAATCTAGTCCTTGTCCTCCCAACAAAATTCCAACGTTCGAATGATATTGGAGGAAAAGTAAAAAAGCAGGGAGAACAAGAAATCGGGTAATAAAAAATGAAAGAAATTGTACTGACAATATTTTGAGTCTCAAATTAATCCTTTCGGCTCCTTTGATCATGGATTGTGTTACAGTACATTGTGTAATAGATGAGACTCTCATCAATATTCATGACACCCTCCTCCTCCCTCATTACATTGCACAGTTGAGGAACTTGAGAGATCCACATCTTCACAAACATTCTGAACAATTAGGAGACTGCATTTCCAACTTGCGTCATTACTTGTCTGTTTTGAGTGTGCAATAAAATCAAATGGATTTTTACACTCGACTCGTTTTTTTCTTCCTCCTCCTCTCTTTGGACTTGGAGGCCTCATGTCTTGTTAAAAAACGCGTCGTTCAGGGCAATTTTATTATTGAGCTGTGGGCAATTTATTCTGTTTCTCTCGCTCTCTCTACACTTCTGAGGGAAGAGATGTAATATTGCAAAATACTTTTAAATTGAAATGATTTCAGTCTAAATGAAATACCACTACTTCTGGTCAGTACAGTGTGGGTACCATCAACAACAATTACATGCTGCGTGTGTGTGTGTGAGTGGGACAGATAAATGTAAAAGGGAAAGAGAGAGAATCAACTTTACAAAATATTCTTAATCGCTTCCACGGCTGTCGTAACTTTTGTTGGCTGTTGGTCGTTGGGTTGGGTTCGTGGTTTAATGTAGTCTACTTTCATTTAAATTACATCATCAACAGAAGGAGCATCATAATCCATACTGTATGAACTTATGCCGTGTTTCAATAATGCTAGTCAACAACAAATAATTTACAAATTGTCCATTTTCGCGTGAGTGTCAATTCCCATTTTGGATTAAAGTTCTTTGAGCAATTTCCCTGTCTTTGTCTTAAAAGACAATCACGACCTGACATGAGGAACAGTTCAATTTTTTCAAAAGTAGTGAGGATGACATTCAAAATTTAAATTGGTAAAACATTTTCTGGTCATCTCTCATTTTCCTTGTCTTTACTTAATGAGGAAATGATTCTCTGTTGGACAAACTTTTCCAGACTCCGGACTTCTGACAGTCCGTGCCAGAAAAATGGGATTAGAAAATAAATTAGATTTTCCGAAGCCAATCAATATTCCAAAATTTTATGGTGAGTTCAATTGGCCTCAAAAATGTGACCAATTAAACTCCTGACTTATATTACGGCTGAAGTGAACTCCTGGAGAGACCAGGAGAAAGATGTGTGGAAAATTGGTCACAATGAAAAAGAGAAAACCTTTCTCTCGGACAGGCAAGGACTTTTCTCAAATTTTTTTATACACTCATATCATCCTTCATAAATAAATACTGATGACCACTCAGCTCCGTCCCCCACAACTTTGTGTAATGAAAAAAGGTTTCCTCTAGTCAAATCAGGAAGGTCTCCAGTCCAAGACTTGGTTATATTGTATTGTGATGCAGAGAGTATACTCTCGTAGTAAAAAAACAGTTTTACGAAACAGATTACTATATCTGTATCGAGCAGGGGGGATTTTTATACTCGGAATTAATGAAGGAGGAGACCCCACTCGCGACTCATGCTCC
Organism: Pygmarrhopalites habei; assembly: GCA_009870185.1. Taxonomy (NCBI): domain Eukaryota; kingdom Metazoa; phylum Arthropoda; class Collembola; order Symphypleona; family Arrhopalitidae; genus Pygmarrhopalites; species Pygmarrhopalites habei. The sequence continues at coordinate 4,716 of WJFB01003508.1, read as the reverse complement.
CTTTCTTTTTTTACAAATGTCCAATTGGACAATGTAAACATTGTGTGTCATACTGTACGAATGTAGACTGTCTGTGTGTAAAAACCCGGAGTCGGGAAATTGTCCCAGAGTTACAACTCTCTCCGAGAACTGTGTGTGTGAGAGACTAGAACACATTCTCTTTCACTCTCTACAAATAGAGAGAGGGAGAGAAAATCGGGGAGTTCCGGGCTTATTGTTTCTTCTAGTGTGAAGAGGAGGGAGATTTTCGGTTCGGGTGTCCGTAAATTTAGACTTTGTGTATGAAATATATGAGTGTGTGTGTCATTTGTTTTGTGTTGGACAGGTAAGACGACGGGGTTTAGTTGGGAGTTGAGAGACGTACGTGCGTGTTTATGACATGGCAGTTTCTAGGTCATTCTCCAACTCTCAAGGCTGTCCATTCATATGACGGAGGAGAGAGAGAGAGAGAGAAAGAGAGAGATTTGGAGGAGGTGGTGAGAAAGTGAGCAGTTAAGTAAGTAAAGAGTGTGAGTGGTAAGTGGGAGGATGGACAGCATCTGCATTGTGTTTGATCAATAAAAATGTCGTGGTGGAGAAATTCGAATTTCAATGGGTGACCACGGATCACCACCCGCTCCTCATCTTCATCTCCCGACACGGGACATCTCCACTTCTTCCGCTCTATCTTGATCTTCAATTTGCATCCCTTTTAATTGTAGTTTTCCAAGTTTCCAAAATAAATCCACTTACGTACTTTTAAACTACACTATTGGGGGATTTTTGGAGGAGGAGGAGGAAGAGGAGGAAGAGAATTTGACTGAGCAAATTTTAATCCGTGATCAGAATCACGGGTTAAATCATGGGTGCGGATTCAGGAGGAGATGAGGTGCCTCATTTTTCTCTCTCAATTTATTAAACCTGTCAGTTAATTGGGATTTTTAACAATGGTCGTAGTTAAGGGGAGGGATCGAGAGGGAATTGGGGTGCGCGTGGGTTTTCTGGGAGTTTTCTTCAGATTCTTCCAATCTTTAAAATACATGTATTATCTTTTGATCAAGTTTTGAAAAAATTGAAACGAATAGTTCATCAAAATTGACTGTGTAGTTGATTGATTGGTAATTTTTGATATGATTAATTATCTACTTTAATTGTTCTGTTGACAATTTTTGTAGAAAATGTCCGCGGAGATGACGTGGAAACTTTTCGCTTGTATCTCTGTGAGTATTTGATGAAATTTTTTATAATAATTTTATTAATTAATGTGATTCGTCGAAATACGCCTTGTGTAAGATGAGCAATAATTTAATTATTACTTTATTCAGATGTCCTTTTTAGCCTACGCCGTGCTTAGACCGTTCTGCTGTCCGCGTATGAACTCTTTCTTTGAAAAAATCTATTCTATTTCTGGATATATTTTGACAAAAAAATATAACTGAAAAAATTTACAATTGATTGGAAAATCCTTGAGAGATTATACGACATCAGTTGAAAATAACCTTTGTTCCCCTCCTCCATTCTCGTCATTTGTCCAACAAAGATTAACCAAGTGGACTTTCTCCAGTGTATTTTCCAACTTTCTCTTTTTAAACTGATTCAACTGGCCAATTATTTTCCATCTTTTGTACCATAAAATTCACTGTGTGTTTGTATGATTTAAATTTAATAATCCATAATTATCTACAGCAAAAACACCAATTCCACCCAAGGATGGACCTCCACTCGCAACAATCAAGATCCACCCACAGGTCAGTCAATTCTTCATCAGATGAAGTTCATCTAAAGAAAATCTTTTTTCAAAAAAGAAATATGTAAAATCAATTAAATTTGATTTATGATGTGAGTGCAGAGATTAGCTTTCAAGTTGTTCCCACCCGGAGAGTCGCATTACCTGAGTGTTCCGAGAGCCCCCGAAAAGAAAAATACAAAAAAGAAGAAGAAATTGAATGAGAAGCTGATAGTGTGTGTTAGAAAGATAATTGCGAGTAAGGGTAATAATAATAAGGGTAATAAGAATAATAAAGACATGAAGTGGACGAACCATTAGAATTCTACTATGTAACCATTGGAGATACTTAGACAACCTTGCATTTTGAATGCATTGGAGGTTCGCCTGACGAAATGCCGACTCGTGTATTTCTCATGCAATTTAGTTTAGTTGTCCATGATTAGTTACAGTGGGGTTAAAAATGGAACGTGAACAATACTTGTGTTTTACTTGTTCTCAGTCCATTGAGGACACTTCAAATGTGGTTGGTCTCGACGAAGTGTGACAGTTCCACCATCAACATTTGTGGAACCACCGGAACAACTAGAAATTATTTTGTGTGTGGATTGCTTTGATCTGTTGGAAAGTGGGAGAAAACTCCAGGAGGAGATTGATAGATTGAAGCAGTCCAAACTAACTATATAAAACTCTATCAAAAATTCAATTACGACCAGTTATAATTCCATTGACGTTGTATCTGAGCGTGTGAACGAAGAAGGGTATATTTTGAAGAAAAAGTTGGTTGATTGTAAGTCTAAAATCATAGTATTGTAAGTACGTTTTCCTTGTTTCAAAACTGATACGACTTGTATTCAAAACATAATTGCTCTTATCTTTTATATAGTTTGGGAAGTTCCTTCAGAGAATGAAATAGTAGTTGAAGAAGATGAAGTCGAAACTTCCGTACCTGTTCCATTTCGAGAGTGTTACAAACAAGCGGTGAGTAGTAACATGAATTAATTATAACACTATTTGTGGTTTGTAGGTCCCATTGTTTCTAATTTTAAGAATTTTTTTAAATATGGTAGCCTGAGTCAACCAACAGAAAAGTAGAAGGGAGAAATGAGGCTAATAATGCCTATTAGATTGTACGTGTACATTGTTATTACATACAGTCTAAACTTAATTAATTGTACTTATTACCACTAAATGCCTTCCTCTACTTGTTTTCATAATTTAGAATAACGAATTGGAACTCCATGATCTCGTATTGACTAACTACAAGGCAGTTCTTGTCACAAAGGATGATCCCAACTTCTCATTCCTTAAATTTGAAGAGATCTCGGACGAAGATGTTAAGAAAGGTACAAATGGCAACAACAATATTTCTGTTTATAAGACAATCTACATGCACTATTCTTATTTAAATTTATTTGCTATTTCAGCGAAGTATAAACTATGTGTGATGAAGTGTAAAGGAGGAGAAGATTTCGAGTGTCATAAGGTCACCATCTTCTGGACTTCTCGTTCGAGTGTGTTTCAAAGACTACATGACCTTTTTGGGATTTATGATTGCAAGACCATATGTCCAAATATTTATCGGGAAGAAATGCTCACTGTAATATACTATTTTTCATAAGGACATGGTCCGCTCTAAGTGTAAAAAAGCCTTTCTGTCAGATTGACCTGAAACTTGGTACACCGTTTCCTTCGACCCTTAGGAACAATGTTTAACGAGGAATTTTTCTGGAGATTGCCTTGTTTGACCTCCAGAGGTCATTGAAAACTTTGACCCCGGGTAGAGTTCACGGTTTCGAGTATTTCAAAAACGTGTAAAAGCAGGATTGTAGGGAATACGATTGTACATGAGTGTCATTTTTTTCAGATTTTTGAAAGGTCAAATAGGGTCTGAGAACGGCTCGGACCCAGAATGACCCCAAAATGACCTTTGGAGATCAGGGAAGTGAAGTTTTCACTATGACCATAATATAGGTTTTGATGGATAGGGTAAGAAGTAACTCTTTGTCAAGTTTCAGAATTTTTTATAGAAATCTGAATCTTAGCCCTATATGCACACATTTATTACGTTTTGACCTCTGGAGGTCAAACAAGGCAATCTCCAGAAAAATTCCTCGCTAGGCATTGTTCCTAAGGGTCGAAGGAAACGGTGTAACAAGTTTCAGGTCAATCTGACAGAAAGGCTTTTTTACACGTAGAGCGGTCCATGTCCTTTATAAAATTACACTGACTTCAAAACGAAAAAACAACCAAAAATTTTCAAATGTCCATGTTTTATTCAGGGCCACCGTTGGGATATTCCTGGTGCTAGAGCATGTTTTGTGGCTGATGATTTGGACACCATCAGGAAAACGAAATTTCTATTGATCGACGGAATGCAATTTGAGGAGGACCATTTAGAATCAAATGTGAGACATGAAAATCCAGTAGTAATGTATGATGAACAATCGAAATCAGTTTTGAATTACATCAAAGATGTGTCACTGGCTCACTTGGAACATTTCTACCCTCCTGTCACTGAATTGGAACCTCACCAGATTCCTTCATCCCCTTATTATTGCGAACTCTGTAAATGCCCTTTCTCTTCTCAATATTGGCAATCACAACATTTTTGCCCTACCAGTAGTCCACTTAATATCAACTCTCAAGAAGCACCAAACAGACCCGAAAGTATAAACGAGGTATGTAATAATTGCAGAAATATTCAACAACGTGTAATCGTGATCCTCCTGAGGTCTAAAATTTGCTAATTATTATTTTCCCTTTTAGAATTTTGTACAGAATGATTCAATGGAAAGGGAACCAACGAATGCTCAACCAAAGCCTAGGAAGGGAAAGAAAAAACACAAAAAGCTTTTGAAGTGTGAACTGTGTGACTTCACTCACAAATGGAATAGCCGTGTCAAGAGACATTGTTATGATGCAAGTCTACAGATATTCACAATACTGAATACCGTATTCTTCCAATGAATAAGATGCAGAACTCTACACCAAACAAGCTAATATAATTT
>WJFB01003507.1:0-12982 GCA_009870185.1 Pygmarrhopalites habei | reverse complement strand
CAATTACTAATTAAATTTAATATGGTAAGGGCCACCAATTTTTCCAAAGAGCACTTACTCGGGTCAAGTAAGCCGAGAGTAATTTGAGAGCAAGTTTTTTGAGAGGGACACTGGGATGAGAACAGTAAGCCACAAATAAATGAGCATTCATGTGAGGATTGAGGGTTGTGTGGAAAGATGCATCAGGGAGGATTGATAATGCGTTGAGAAGGATTGACATTACACCTTCCAGCAAAGATTCTTGGAAAGTGTCTGAAAAACTGGAAGGTGGGTTGGATGATGATGATGATGGATCTTCTGCTGGTGAAGGAGTTCTAGAAGTATTATTCAAATCATTGTTGAACACTCCCAAAATCTCTGGAACATCTTCTTTCGATTCCTTGAATTCTTTTTCCGACTCAATCTCTTCTCTTTCTTCTTTGTCAACTTCATTTTCATTTGTTGTTGTTGAACCGATTCGGTCACCCTCACCCGCTTCCTCCGCCTCTTGAACAGGATGGAATCCTCCAGGTGGATTTTGATTCATAATCATGGCTGATGAGGAGGAAGGAGTCAAATGATATTGATGATGAGGATGAAGGAGAAAGAATGCATCCTCCTGACGAGGGAGTGGAGGTAAATCCCGAGGTAGAAGAGGATAAAGACCATATTTGACTAACGTAACAGCAACAATTGCATCAGGAGGAGCCATGATTTCACTCAAGATTGATTTGACAAGACTTGCCAATCGAATCCCATCATCAGTGGTCAGAGTTGTGTGTTCATCGATGACCATGTGGTAACAGATTGAGAGGAGTGTTTGACTAAATCCATTTGCTTTCAGTAGGGTCACATTGAGGTCACGATGTGAATTACATTCTTCCAGTAAGTCTAGGATGATGGTGAGTAGACACTCAAATAAACTTGTTTTCCCTGTCGGTGCATCACTATCTTTACATCGGACTCGGGTAAGGATTCTCCAGGATGAGAGAAGAAAAGTGTCCAATAGTTGGTAGTCTACTAGTTTGAGACCGGATGCACTCAAACAAAAATTTATGACTTGAATAAAAGTTTTGAATCCAAAAGTACATTTTTCCGAATTGAGAATGAAACGAATTAAATGATATTGTCGATGTGCAGGAGGATCTGCTAATCGGGGATGATTTCGAAGTTGAGTGAGGACGAGGGCAAGGGCTTTTGACTGGACTGCGTCTTCTGGACAGATTTCTACTACCTTTAAATTGAAGAAATATTATTTTAATAAAAAGTGAATTGATAAATGGTAACAAGAATTTTTTTTAAAATGTTTACCCTGGCGTAGAGAAACAATAAAGCATTGAATCCTCCAAGTTGATGCAGTGCCCATTGGAAATCTTCACGTCTTTGAGCGATGGTGAGGGATTCTAAGATTGTTTCCTGAAAAAATAATTATTATTTAGAAAAAAATATAACAATTTTGAATAAAATATTGCCCGTATTTTTTAATGTCCCAATTTTTTTGTCCATAGAATTCAATTTTTTCTATGATTTTTATTTGTCCATAAAATTCCAAAAAATGTTTTTTTCTGCCCATGGAAGAAATTGAAAAATAGCTGAAAATTATGATTAGTCACTGAAAAATCACTGAATAAAAATATATAGTAAGTGGTTCTGCTTTTCAAAAATCACCTTACAAAATTACGATCACAACGAAATTCTTGTGTAAAAAAATTATTAGAGTTGGACTCCGATCGGAAAGACAAAAAATTTAGTGGGGAAAGGGAAAATGGGTTCAATGGGCGTGTGTGGACTCTTGGCGGATCGGTGAGACGGGCCCCTAACGGGGATGCAGTGACCAGCCAATGTTTCCACGGCGCCCGAATCCCAGGTCGGAGGGTAGGTCGGGCGTCCCAGTTGGCCGTGAGGTGAGTTGAGAATGCACTTCTAGGGGGTCACAGACTCCAAGCCACAAGGCAAGGACTTGAGCGAGGGGCCCAAGACACAAGCTGTCTACACGGTCACCTCAAACCGATCCGTCCTCCGGTCTTCACTTCTTCTTTACAAGAGAGGGAGATTCACACTTCCCCTTCTCGCCGACTGTTTTGTCCAAACCTCCAGTAATTGATTCGGATGAAAAATAATTAAATACGAGTGTATGGACAAAAAACGTTTTTTATGTGGGTGGAAAAAACATTTTTTTGGAATTCTATGGACCAATGAAAATAATGAAAAAAATTGAATTCTGTGGACAGAAAAAATCATTCTGTGGACAAGAAGACTAAAATATTCAAATTACACAGTCAGATGGTGGAAGGGCGGCCTGTTGTTTGAAACAATTAAACACGGATTGTAAATGGTGAACAGTGACAGGTTGACTTTGATCCAGGACAGAAATTCTAGTGACAGTTTTATTTGTTGTATGTTGTTGTTGTGACCGACGACCTTGACCTTCCTGTTGAGGATATGAATTTAATTCCTTTACAAGGGGTTCCCTACTACTCCCTAAAAATACTGAATTTACACTTGCATCACTTGTGGATGGTGTTCGATTGTTGGCATCGGTCAAAGTATTCTCAAAATCACTGTCCATTTTCAATGTCGTGTCAATCCCATTGTATTTGTAATCATCTTCCCTGTCACTCACAGTCCCAGTCGTTGTCGTCCCATCCTCCGATTTGACAGATTGACAGTCAAATGTAAACAAATTGACTTTACTGTCCGAGAGGGAGGCTTCTGGTGTGGCGTACTCACTCAGACTCAGACTTATTCTCCTCTGTTGTTCATCTGTATCCGTAGACTCGAGATGATCTTCTTCAGCTGTCGAGTAGGTCGATGATGACTCTTCATCTCCACTTAGCGACATTCGCTGTTTAAATACACAATTAAAAATGAATAAAATCAGAGCAGTACTCATTTATTACACCTGCGTATTTAAATAAATGACCACGACAGGGAAGTAAAAATGTATGATAATTTGATATCATTCAACATTATCTAATCGACAACAGAAAGCACGTGAAGTTAGGTCATAACCTTAAAAATAGCGAGACTCATACTAATCTAAATAATTACCAAATACAACTAAAGGGCATGACAGTCGTGGAATGTGAGCAATCACGAGTTTTCTAAGCTAACACTTTGTAGGTAGCCTTTAAAACTTTTCTGACCAACGTTTAAATAGAGCAATACCGGTCAGAGGTCAAAGTAACAATTTTCATTTTGCTTAGAAAAATTGTTTAACTTCAACGCCGCTTGCATTCAGTTGTAAAATTTATTTCCAAGCCGCTCTGCATAAACAAAATTCTGGAATGAACCCAAGCGGCGTTGAAGTTTAACAATTTTTGTAAGGAAAATGTGTAACCTACTTTGACTTCTGGAGGTCAATTCACACAAGGATTCCACAGCCTTGTCTCCATTCATAATAAACGTAGAATATAGTTAAAATTAATTAGTAGAAAAATTGTCCTCACCTCGCTATCACACTTTGTGGATCCTTGACTCTTATCCATGACTTGAAAGGACGAGGTCAACGGAGTCAATTCAGTTAATGATGAATTAGTTGAAGAACAATTTTGTTCATCTTTCCTTCGTTTCCTTTCAAAATAAAGTTGACTAGTACTACTACAATTACTAGTACTAATACTCAAACTTGACTGAGAACTTGGACAGTCAACAAAATTAAAACTGACACTTTTACACTTTAACGGTAGAAAATTTGGATAATGATCTTCAAAATCTGTTATATTTTCACTCATCGTCCTGAGCACACCCCTTTGTTTTCGACCAAGTATGGAAAAATTACCATTATTGGTTTTAGTAATTTTACCGGTCTCATTTTGATTATACTCTCGTTGTTGTTGTTGAGTACACACTGTGGACACTTGACTCCTCGTTGTCGTCGTCGTCGTCGTCAATTTTTTCTGGTCACATGTGTCCTCGCCGTTATCACCATTGATATCAATATGATGACTAACACAATTGATACACTGGTAGTAATTTTTATTTATAAAACTCCCCACGAAAAGTTCATCGGGAGCTTTGTTATTGCTGAATAAATTAGGGATTGGGAGTAATTTATTGTCTTCCTTCCTAATTTTTTGAGTCCAACGAGAAAAAGTTGTCCTCGTTTGGCCACCACCACTACTGTCACTATTTTTGAAATTTGATTTCCAGTTCATAAAATCCTTACTACAATTCTCCACATCACTCTCCACAATATTTTGAATATTATTTTGACTCCTTTTCCATCCAGACGATGGATGATGACCCTGGGGTTTCAACAAATGACTTGATTTCCTTTGACCTTTGGTCACAGGTAAAGGTTCCTCTTCCACCCCCGGGTCATCGTCATGATTGAACAATTGACAAAATTCAGTAAAATTTAGTCTCGCAGGTGACTTTTTCCTTCGAGAATACACCCCAGTCGTGTGATAATTGGTTAGAGTGACGACTGAATCTGAGAAGTAAAAATCCTGTTTGAAAGTCATCGTGTACGGCGTGTGTGTGTGTGTCGTGTATACAAGTTGCTCAAGCTAGTTTTTTTCCCCTTATATATTTTTTTTGGTAACCAAATGCAGTAATCTTGTTTGTAACAGATATATCTACTACGTTTATATACTTTTTCTGTTCAGGTACACCACAACTGATCACTTGGTCGATGTACACATGCACTGTCCTACATACATTTAAATATTAATATAAATTAACTAGGATTCCACACAAGCACTACTCGTCCTTTTTCCTTATCGTTCAATTTTAAACTTTTAACTTGTAAAGGTCTTCCTGGACGAATAGCTTCCAGTTCTCTCCAAATAATTATGTACTATATTCACTATAAGGACACTTGAGGAACTTTTTTTCTTGGTAGACAAAACGTTTTTTTTCTCTTTTCACTTGTATCTTCCAAAACATTGTCTGACGATGTGTTCCTGTTATGTAACCAAACTTTTGGTTATGTCATTCTTGAGCAGAGTTTTTTTTTATTTCGATTTTTGTCAAAAAAAAATCACACGCACAAGAAATTTGATCTCTTTTTTCCAGTTTCACTCGTCGTACTAAAATCACCAGTGGAATTTTCTTTGCCGCAAACAGTATAGAATTTACAACTCCAATTTACTACTGTTATTACAGATTGTGTACATTATTATGAGAAAAAAATTGTTTGTTTATTGTCTACCAAGTCGGCTTCACCCACCGCTTTTGGTTGTCCAGAATTTAATCTGTGTGATTGAGATTTTTGAGAGAGCCTCCACAATTTTATCTCTCTTAAAATGATGATAACGGAGTTTAAATACAAGTAGATTTTTTTCCAATTCAAACAATTTTCTGTCTCTCTCTCGCTACTACAATAATATTTATTTACCCAGGTGTGTGTGTGTGAGGGTAAATCGGGGAAATTGGCGACCATTTAATTTCAGATAATTTATGATACAGGCAGAGAAGAAAGGATAGTTGAATTTTTTTTGTGTCTGGCTTTATGAGACATCAAAATTGAACTGTGTATTTTTTTATTCTTGGTGTAGTTACAAATAATACATTTTTCCTTTTGTCTCTTTTGATGTTGACTGGAGTGAAGAATGATCAGGACTGAAGAAGAGGGGATGAGGGCTTGAGATGTCTTTTAAATCCAAAAAAATAAGATCATCCCGTCTCTACCACACTTGGTAATTATAACTCATTATCAAGGGATTAGGGACTGAATTTTATCGTGTAATTTATTGATGGAGAAATGTCGGAATGATGTGTAGATGTGTACAGGGTGGCTAATCCGTTTCCGCTGTTAATATCCTCGTCGCCGTAAAAAATTTTTTAGATACAATGCAATCTGTAATCACGTTGCTCTTTTTGTGATTAGCTTTTGTACTCGGACCAATACAATCAGCAGTTAATATTCATTTGGCACAAATTTTTTCCTGCTAGCTTAAGTACATGATTACAAAAAAATGTGGAGTCTCTCGGCGTAAGAGACAAAAAACTATGTATGTATTTTTCTCTCTCTTCTGTCCAACCCTGAGTGAGTGAGTGTCCAGTTTAATTGTTAGAAAACATTTGTTAGACTCTTAATCTCACCTTATCAAGAATTATCCAAGTCAAGTCGGGGGAAAGGAGTCACAGGATGACAGTTTATATAAGTCAAATCTGGCTACGGTGACATATTTGTGCCAATTTTATTCTGAATGTAGATTCTATGGGAGGAGGGGTTTTTGCACACATATAGAGCTCTACTGTCTCAGAATTTCGTACATGGCGAATTCAGATGCAATACATAAAGTAGATGAAGAGGGAAGGCGTAGTTTGTATAAGCTAATAAAGTGATTGGGATAAAATCCTAAAACCCATTTTATGACACAAGCTCAGCTTAAGGCTCAGCTGTATGCAAATATTTTGCAAATCCAATTCCTACGGCTTCTCCAGCTAATACATGTGTATTCGCAAGTATTTTTTTTCTCTCTGTCAGATGTTGTGAAAGGTTAAACATTTCCGAAGGTTGGACAATTCAGCAAAAAAAAGTATTACATTTTTGGTCACACTCTGAATTATTTTGGGAATAAAATTTGAATGTTTTGGTTGCTAATTGTTATAAATCATGGTTACAATGACAAGGAAGAGTGGGACAAGGTTCCAAGAAATCTGAATTCAATGAAAATCCTTGATGATGTTTATTTGTCCCCCTGAAGATGTACATCATTACGTCAATTTTTTTCTCATCCCATGGCTAAAAAGGAGTAGAACGGAAGATGGGATTTGAAGATGACGGGATTAACATTTTACGTCGTAGATGAAGATGACTCAGGTGGACTTGGGCAGTGCACAGCAATCCTGTGGATTCGTCCCTTCTTTCGTCATTAACATTTTAATAAGATTTGACATCTGTTAGTTAGTTGCTACTGTTAATAGTGAAGGCGGGGTTGACTCCTCACCTCCTTTTTCCCTTGTGACTGGACTATTGAGGAGAAAATGTGCACTCATTTCATTAGTACTTGTAACATCTAAATAATCTGTGAGAGATTAGTGAATGCAAATCCACATTCTCTGTGGTGGATGTCAATCGTCTCTCTGGACACACACCCTGTCTACAACATTGGACAATGTCATCGAAAGTGGTAGTGCACCAGAGAGTCGTTACACATCTGAATCTGAATAATTAATATTTTTATTTCGTAGTGCTAGAATTTCTGTCAGTGCTTCCTTTACAGTGTTAGCTATCCTCCCTGACCCATGATCCTCGTCGTGGTCTCCAATTGAAGCCACGACCCTTCTCTACGTCCTCGTCCAACAATCTCTTTTGTGGGAGGTCAGATCACTCAGCCACAAGGCCAAAACTCCTCCAAATCCCCGTCCGCACCATCAAGAAGTGACAAATTTCACAAAATTTCCAGTCACCCCTTGACCCCTCACTTTCCAATTTTCATCCCATCTACAGAACAAAGTCTCCTCTACACAACCATACCAAATACTTGACCCGGTATGTCCCACCCTCCTCCTCGTCCGTCCGAAAAGCGGGCTAGTCACGGACACTTTTCCGTCTCCCTTCACCTCAATGCTAAGTCATTTTTAATTTTTTTTTTAACCACCTTCCCAATTACCCACCTTCATCAAAGTCACATCATCCTGTCCAGCTCAGTCTGGAGAATCATCCTGTCTAAAAATATTCACCAATTGTCCATCCCCCTCCCCCGATTGACCTTCTAATTCCGTAGTTGCACCAAGAGTCTCTCTCTCTCTCTCGACTTTTCCTTCTCGCATCTTTACCAGAAGAACCCAAGGAGATTTTCCTCCAAGTCTTTTAATTTTAATTGCCCATTTTTTTCTCATTTTCATTACAAATCACCATCATGTCCACTGTTCTCATGTTAAGCCTTACACATTTCAAATGTGACATTTGTATTTGAGTGCATTTGAAATGAGAAAATTTATGACCGAGAATGGGCCCATATAATGTACTCATCGTAAAATTAATGGAGATTCATTAATTTCATTGTTATTTAATCGTACAACTTTACTTATTAGAATGGAACGGAGTTAGTTGAAGGGGACAAAATGCGGAGAGAATGTGCAAAGACGCTGACAACAGGACTCGGGGTTCCCAGGCGGTCACCCCTCCATCTGACCAGTTTCACTCAATGAAGATTTCCCTCTGACGTGTGTCGGGGGTTCACACGGTGTTCATGAGATGATTCATCCAGTCCAAATAATGGTAGACTTCCATGTAAATGGCCGCAATGTCCTCCGCATGGTTGTCCAGGGTGCAGTTAAACCCAGTTATTGAGCTGACCACTCCAATTAAAGTGTGTTTGTTGCCGTCGACGAGGTAGAGAGGTGCTCCATCATCAAAGTCGCACACACTTCCTTCCACNCTCCGCATGGTTGTCCAGGGTGCAGTTAAACCCAGTTATTGAGCTGACCACTCCAATTAAAGTGTGTTTGTTGCCGTCGACGAGGTAGAGAGGTGCTCCATCATCAAAGTCGCACACACTTCCTTCCACTCCCTTTTCGTACGTACATAACATATTGTCTTCATATATATTCCCAGAATGATCTCCCACCATCTTCTCCTTACACACCTCATCTGGGACGATAGTCTGTCGGACTTTATGTGGGGCGTCGGGAAGGTCCCAGGTATAATTAAAAGGATCTTCACCATCATACGACATTTGTTCTACTCCCACGACAGTGGATACTCCTAGGTAAAAATCAAAATTATCCAGGGAGTCCTGTAACCTTTGTGCGTGTCAATGAAGGACTAACCAGATTCATATGACGGGTGGGGAGGAGGGCTGGACCCAGTCATTCAGATCGAACGGCGGTTTCACTTTGACTATCATCAAATTATTAGCGAGGGTTGTGCTACAATCAAGAATTGTGAAGAGTACTGCGGATTTCCCATTGGGATAATTTTTAATTTGAATGTCTAGACTAAATATTTGTCCACTCACTCATTGTACCCTCGGAGTCTAATCATTTGAACAGGATGTCGATGCTGGTGTCTCCCAAGTGAGTCGTCCGATTTGTTCCACCTCCCAAATGTCATGATGAAATCTTTAAATCTTTCAGGGTTTTCTGGGAGAATGGGGTCTTCTCTGAAATATAGTTTAGACATTATTACATTGAATAGTGGCAAATTAAAACTACCGTATTTGCAGGAAATATTGGACTGTCCCACACAATAAAGGGTTTTATTACAATCTTTGTATTTTTTATCCATTAAAGAAATGTTGACAGTGGTCCATTTCCGTCCTTCAAGTATTCACGTATTCACTTACGTTGATATAAGATCTCCTTCACAATTAGCACCCGTGATCATCCATTCCGAACTGAGAAGCGTTGCTGCACATTGCCACCCAGCCTCGCCCCATTCAACTAGCCCGAAACTGGGAAACTCGTAAGGTTTTGTTAGTTCTCCTCCAAAATCCTTGACGATTTTACTGAAATGACCTCAACTTGTATTCCTTTGTCAAATTTTATTGTTTTTTAAATGTCTACGACGATTATAAATGGGTGGCCCGGGTACCTTGACGGACTCCAACCTCTTTACAGCTTTTAGAAGTGAATTTGGCACAAGACTTCCCTTGACCTGTCAACGAGATAATTGAAATGACCTTCAGTTACTTTAAACAAATGGAAAATAAATTTGTGTTAAATATTTTATTCTTGAATAAACTAGACTCACCACACGTCCTGTCCCGACGATACCAGACGCAGGGGTCATTTCTGCGTCGAAAAGGTATGACTGGCTGACGTAGTTTACCTGAAGGTAGTAACTTCCCGTGTGCCTCACAGAGTGACCTGGCAACCCCCCTAGAAATGAAGGGATCCTTCGTCGACGAAACTGGAAAAGCTGTGAAAGGAGAAATCATAATATTTTGAATATTTGGGTCAGAATGGAGTGAATAATATTGGCTTACTCAAACTTCCCAAAGCGATAGCCAATGCTCCGAAAAAACCTAGATTAGCCATCATTACCCGCAGTCACCCTTCCAGATTGCAAAGATTAAATGGAGTGAAACTTGATGACTCCCCTTATTGACAATGTAGACCCTATTGTTTAAAATATGAACGACAAAATGAAATGACTGTCATTGGAAGTATCAATAAAATGAATTTAAGGAACAAAGAATTGAGTAAGTAGTTTAATGCGTTTGTCAGTTACATTGTCTATACACCATTCCACCATTTTATTACCCTCCTTTTTCTTGACTCCTCGCATTCGGAGCGAAATGAATCCGTAATTTTAGAATTTATTAAAATTATCTCCAATATTCTTTTCCTCCTAGGAATGTATGAATAGTTGAGCAATGCCAAAATGTGTCTTGATGTGTGTGAATAGTAGAAATGAGAAAAGGTCGAAAAACAAGATTTGAAATTTTTCTAAGGAATGCGGGCATAATGGCCACTCTCCTATCAATAGGACGACATGACATTTTTTGCAAAAGTGACTCGCTACTCTGAAAGGGCGTCCATAGAGGCACTTTACTGTGGGCAAGCGAAAATTCTCACTCGTCTAGTTTCTACAGGCCATCTTTTCAATACCTCTGGAAAGAGTACTTTTTCAGCGTGACCCCTACCAAAAGCACAGAGGTCAACATAAAATGACGAAACAACGTTGTCAGGGACCTGAAGGAACCCTCTTTCGAAAGTATATTCATTTTTGGTTTAGCATTGTCTGATTCATTTAGAGAGCATTTAGAGAGGGGGTGGCCACTCTGCCCGCTCTCAAATCTCAATTAACTGGATTTTTTTGATTTTTTCAAAACATCCTGTTCAGAGTACCTATGAATAGATTTTTCTGAATCCTCTGTTAGGAGAAGTCAAATGTATATAAGAATCAACGTGCCAAGTAGCAAAACTTAATACTGAAAGGAACAGTTGTGGCAAACAAAATGCGAACGGTTCTCATGATTTTGTTACTGAACCAAAATGGCATTTTTCATCCTTTCTCGACAGAGTCGTTTTCAAATGTGGACTGTGTCCAGATCATGTATAAATCCATGAATCCATGGATCTTGATTGCAATCAAGATGAAATTCACAGGATAGATGAGAAATTTTATGGACGTTCTAATCATACTTTTTTCAAATTTTTGTGTTGACGTGTGTTTTCGTAAAAAATTCCAAACTGAAACTGGCCATTATAATATGCCCGCCTTTACTCTACTCCATTTCATTTTCCCATTTTAATTACTCTCCTTTTTCTTGTCCCTTCGCATTCAGAGTGAAATTATTTCCAATATTCTTTTCATCCTAGGAATGTGTGAATAATTGAGCAATACCTTTGTTGGAGAATTTATTTATTGACCAGAAATGAGCTGAAATGACACACAAGTGGCTAAAGTCAGTTGAGACGGGATTTGCCGTTTATTTGAAGGTTGTCCCACCCATGACAAAATGTGCGACTATAAAAATGACAAATGTATCTCTAATGTCAAACAACAGACACCGATTCTTAATTACGTAAACAAGTCCAATTATTTACTTTTATTCAGTTAGATGAAATTTTTCTTTGACAATCTTTCCACATAAAATTAATTTTACAAAATTTTGACACCAAATCATGTTTTGAAACCAATTTCGAGTCTATAAAATTAATAATATTGCCTATTCAAAGGGTTTATTGTGGCACAGGCATTGCAGTGCATTTCTCTCTGGCCAGACTCTGCAGACTTTCTCCCCATAAAGCCACAGCTTACATAGTGCACCACAAAGATTCCCGACATGTGACCTGCACCTCCTCCCATTCTTGTCCCCTTCCCCGGCGTACCTTCATTTGAACAACAACAGAGAAAATAAAAATTCAATTAAAATTTTACAGTTTCTTTAAAGTTGACCAAGAATGTTAACAACAAAACTGTTTGCACTCACATTGCACTTTTCACAGGTGAAAGAGACGTTGTATTCCGATGACAACTGCACACCTGGATACTGTTAGTTGGATCCAGTTCCTTAAAATTGCAGCCCTTGAATTCGTAATTGATACTGCAGAATTTAACACAATCTTGGTCATGTTCAAAACTACAGCTGGCTGCCTCCTAAAAGGTCACAAGAAATTAATTTACCAAAAAATCCCTTGTCAATATGAGAGCATGTTGTTCAAATAACTGACCGAAGTAGAAATCAAACCGATGATGACAGTTAGCAGTGCTAAAGACAATGAAAATCCCTGGAAGGAGTTCATCTTGATGGAGGACAGTCGTAGATTCTCGTCACACACAAACGTTGGAGGACGAATGTAGGAAAAAAATGAAAATCTCTGAAGGCAGATGATATAAATGGATAGGTCGTTCTCCAGCTAATGACAATTCTTGTCATTTATATAGTCAGGTACTCCATATGTCAGAGTAAAGTCACAATTTTAAAAAATTAAATATGCAGGTTGACACGCGGAATAACATTTTATGATCGCTATGCATTTTGATATCATTTCACAGTTTTTGTTTATCCAGGATATGAATCTGGGACGACGACAATTCGGAGTAAATCAATTCATTGGGAGAGTTGCATCGGAAAATTAAATGAATTCATTAGTCATTAAATGTATTGATGGGGTCAGTGCTGACAATGTATTAATTACCATTATTTCACGTGTCTGTTTGATGGAGGACAAATGGATCAGCAGAGTAAGTGTGTATGTGACGTGACTGAAGATTTATTTCCCTACTTTGTGCTTATTCTCTCTTTAGGACAGGCTGAAATATCCACTACAATGATCAAACTCAGTGAAACTCAGTTTTTGAAACCCATTTGCATTTTTTACGATCTTCAGCAAGTGCAAGTGTGACAGCACATGTGGATTTCAGTGGAAATTGGATGGGGAAATGTAGGACGGAGAATGAACCCATAAAAGTTAATCCAGGTACAAATTATGCTTTGAATTAATAAATTAATCATTAATTTTCTTCCATTGCAGGCAGTAAATGTTGTGTCCAAATTCAATGTGTAAAAAATACAGAATCTCCTTTTTTGTAGGGGAAATGAAGATGCTTTAATTTTGGTTGTTTTTGAGTAAAACTTTGCTGACTATATTTGAA
>WJFB01003506.1:0-12985 GCA_009870185.1 Pygmarrhopalites habei | reverse complement strand
TATAATCCATCCACCTATATGAAAAATTTATTCATGTTTCTTTTTTTTTGAATCAGGAACATCACGCAACTTATGTTCCAACACACCTACTCTATCAACATTCAAGAGCATTAACTTGAACTAGACATATCCAACTCTTTATACAACTTGTACAAGAAGCCTACAATTCATCCACAAAATTCTACAAGTACTATAATGAATACACACGCCTACAACACAGAGTCATATACTCCGACTCTTTGTCGTCCTGGTATTGTACATGTCAAAGAGGAATGAAAAAAAGAGTATTTCAATTTACCAAATCAATCGATGTCAGTACATGGCTATTT
Organism: Pygmarrhopalites habei; assembly: GCA_009870185.1. NCBI lineage: Eukaryota > Metazoa > Arthropoda > Collembola > Symphypleona > Arrhopalitidae > Pygmarrhopalites > Pygmarrhopalites habei. The sequence goes on along the minus strand of WJFB01003506.1, from coordinate 12,656 downwards.
TTGGTCGTATTGAGATGTATCACCTGTAATATTCAAATTATACACTTGGAATTAAATTCGTTTTCAACAAATTTCTACCAATGACATTGTATTTTCGTTTTATATTGATTTGCATGAACAAGAGCCATTTCTTCTGCGACATTTTAATTGTCACTTACATGAAATCCATTTTTTGAACAGAGCTCGTACGCTATACCTGTTAGGCATAACATGTATACTCCATTATAAATTCAATCTGACGAACCCACCGGAATGTCAAATGTGTTTGAGAGAACATGTGCATTACCCATTAAGGATGTTGAGCCAGTTTTCGGAATGCGGTTGTATATAATGACCGTATTGTCCCGCACGTCGTCAGTCCCACCTAAATTATACATGTAAAATTCGTCATCATGGTTAACTATTAAAGAGTTATACATAAAATGTATTCATATTATTAATTAGAACTCAGACAACACACAATGATCCAAGTCTTAGATTTATATAAGGTTTACTCCTATATAATCTAAGGACCAAGTGGCCATCATACATGTTGGCTGGCCCTAGTCTCTCTCTCCATTCCATGGTACAAAATATAATTGACATGGTACAATGGATGAGGGGAACAAAGAAAGTGTACACCTCTCTGCTTTACAAACAAGCAATTCCAATAATCTAATTTTCAGTGAAGAGAAGGATTGTGCAAACAGTCCTCCTACGTATAGTCAGTCTATGAAATATTCAAAAGAGGAAGAAAAGTTGAGTAAAACTGACACATACCAACCACTCCGTGAATGGTCGCATACAAAGCAAGTAACGCATCATCATAGGCACGCAAAGACTTTATCACATTTGTCAAGAAGCACTTTAGTTGATTTCAATATGCATCTACAGAGACAAGAAAATAGAAAGACACGTCCCTGGAGTCTCTTTGTTCAATTTCTAGACCTACGTCTCCAGAAAAAAGTTCTCCGCTTGAAATTATAAGGGTATAACCGTTTAAATGATCTTGTTTAGCTCTTCTCCTTGAGATGATTACAGCTCACATATCATCTTCTAACCCATCATGTATTCTCATTTAATTTATTTGTTGGACTCGTAGTTGTCAGTGGAACATTTTGAAATAAAATTGAATCATTTTGTTGCAGACTAAAGTAAAGATGTTCACATGAAAAGAAAATGGAAAGATGTAAATTTAAATTGGTGTGAATTTTTTATGTAAAAATCTTCCGTCCAGATTTAGAGTACGTCAGAAAATACATCCATGCAAAATGCCCTAGAGTCTCTGTAATCTCTCTTCTTTCTTTGAATAATTACGGAAATTAGCAGTCAATGCAATGAAAAAATAATAGTGCTACTTGGGTTGAAATGTAATAATAAAAATATTATAAGCTCAAATACCTATGAATAGACTAAAAAGAAGAAGCACGTAGAGATTGAGAACAGAGTAGAAGTAGAAGCGAGTAGAAGAAAAGAGGAAATGGTTCTACAGCCCTAGAAAAAATCGTACGCGTAGTAGTCATTGACCTCCGGTGGATCAACTTTACAAAAAAAGAACGGACAACAAAAATATATCATGAATGTAATTTAAATAGAATCAAAAGTCAAAAATAGACAAAATGAAGTTGACGAAAATATACAATCAATGTGGGCATATCAATAATGTACATCACCATGTTCTGAAGCTAATTCAAATTGCTCAAAATGTATTCGGATTAAATCACCACATTTAGTATTAAACTGACCATTTTCATTGGTGTCGTAAGCGTGCACGGCACTTTCTCCCGCTTGTACTCGTGCGGCCCCCGGTTCGCCCACTTTCCCTAAAAAAAGGAAAACATATCCTAATGAGAACATGGAAAATATTGGAGCAAAGACATTATCACCAAACCATCAGGTTTCTATCATTTGTGATAGTGTCATTAGTACTACTCGAAAACTTTTCCTCCTACTTCCATAGCTTTTTTGACCTCAAAACTTATTTGACATACAAGTAATGCATGTATGAGTCCTTCACATCTCAACAGACTAAGTATTAGAAATTGCCATTGGGACACAACATAAAAGACTTCAACTTTGTGAAGAGCACAAATAAAATATATATTTTGAAAAAGTACTGTCCTACAGACTTCCAAGTTGCCATTATACAGGGATGAGTGAAAAGCTTTCATTGACACAAAATGAGAGAAAGGGAAGAGAAAGTATGAGTGTCATAATAATTTCACTTTTGTACACTGTCTTTCCAGTGTCGAAAATAGAGTCTGGATTTTCTCGCAAGTTTTTCTTTAAGCAAAAAAGAGGGTGCATCTATCTACACCTGTATATACTATACGTATATATTATTGTATTGATCGACGCACCTTCTGAAACACCAATCGAAATATATATATATATGCTTGGGATTTCTCTCAAAAGGAAAGAATATGGACAAGGAGTGTGGTTCAGAGAGAGAGAGGATTCAAGCCAATTATATTTTCACACAATTTACGTTTGTGGTTCAACAAACAAACACATATTATACTACAAGACCATGACATATTCGCATGCCATAGGTATCCACCACATTGTATGTCATACGTAATGATATAAACTTTATATTATAAAGAGAAGGAGATACACTGTCCATATATTTACACTGGGCAGTTCTGCCGCCGTTTCCATTGCGTAAAAGTTGAAATCAATTTGTGTAAAATGCGTTCATCATTACAACCATCAACCAATGTTAGGAACATTGGGATGTACAGGGGGAAAAAGTACAGGAAAGTCAGATGTGATATGAGAACAACTATTATCGCGCAACAGCACGTTTCAAACATTGAGCAGCGAAGCCGAAACTAGGAGGAGGAGGAAAAATTATGTATCTATATAGGTATCTACACTTGAAATTTCATTACATTAAACTGTAGCTATTACCACCTTTATATTTACTTACTCCCTACTCTATCAACCAACAGTATCTCTCTATCTAGTAATAGGAACGAAGAGAAAAAATATAATAATAATAATATTGAACATTATGACTTACCGAAAACTTCTTGCTGTTGTGTGAGTTGCCAGTAGACGACGAGAATGAGGGCCATTACGGCAACAAGGACCAAATTCGACACCAATCTTGACCTCATGCCTTGGCCCTGTTGTCGAACATCATCCAGGTACAACCACCACAAGTAGTGTTTCCAATCAAAAGGTCAAAAAAAGATACAGGATGAAAATTCACCCTCACACTCCTCCGTACTTACTCACGAGAGAGTAGAACACTCACTCAATCTCTCTCCGACACACACACACATACACAACAATTTTCTTAAAACAAGGAGAAAAATACTGGCGAACCACACGTCTTTGACTTCACAATATATATCTATGGGAGACACACCGATCGACAGACAAGACCCAAACACGTCGGAGAATCGCTGAGCGAAGACAGATAGAGATAGAAGAAGAAGAGGACGACGAGAGAGATAGAAGGAGAGAGAAAGAGAGAGGAAAAAAGAGGTAATAAGAATTCACAGCAACATTACTTCCACCTGGAAAATCACTTCAATAAAATCTTGCTCTCGACCTCGCTTCCCTGTCGCACCGAGCTCGACTCTATCCTAAAGTTTATTATAAAGTAAGAGCCGAGGTAAAAGGAACACGTCCGTAAAAGAAGGAGGGAACTGAACACACACACATCGGTCCGAATCGGAGTCATCGCAATATCGTCTAGCCAAACTCAAAGGCAACTCCAGTAGTTCACTCTCTCTCTCTCTCGTTTTACAAATATCTGACTCTTGGACTATACCAACCAAATATGCATAATGTACCGTACGTTTCTATAAGAGAGACACAGAGAGAAAGTCTGCGTGTGTGGTACACAAGTATGTATACGTATACATGTGGTTCCAACCAGGGAACAAACCGAAAATCGGGCAGACGCACTGGAGCCCTCGGCTGGAGAAGAATACAGTCAAAACTATCAACACATCCCCATATAAAATGAGTGAAGTTAAAGTATAGAGAAAATCGGTATATCATACCTACAAGTCCTATTTCTGTCCTATGGATTATGGATGAAAGGACGGGAGACTCTAGAGAAACTCCCCTCCAGCTCCTTTCACATACTGGAGAAAAATGCTAGCGAGTTTTACTCCAGTCAGGAGGAGAGGACGTCCGTGCTGCTCCACGTATGTATATTTATTTATACGTGTATCCACCACACATGTATACATGTATTAATCTGGATCTGGAATATAGGGCTTCTTCTTTCTATCTGTCCTTTCTCCCCCCTCACTGCATTCGGGTATCTTACATGCCCGAATTTCTCTCTCTCTCCCTCTTTCTCCACGTACAAGCCACGCTCATTTCATTTTCAATCGAGGCTGAAATAAGTTTTTGCTTGGCTTCCCTCACTTCATATCTAATATTATATAATTTAAGTTGACTCCTTTAAAATCCAGAATCACACACATACATTCCACTCACAAAGTTTCCATTCTTGATTATTCATCCCGTGACTTTTCGTGACCCTCTCTGTATTAGAAGTAGTCGTGTGAGGACAAGTGCCAGGTTTAAATTGTCATTGGAAGTGAAATTGTCGAAAAAAAGTTCATGGGGATCCCATTTCGGGAGTTGTATTATTATTTGATTTGAGAAAAAGTGATTAGTGAAAAGAAAGAAAATTGACTTCCGTATTTGAACAGTGGTCTCCCCATATCTACGTGAAAGTATTCGGAGAAAAACCTCTCTCTATCTTGACTACTTACTACTACCCATTACACTAACTCAGTGAATTTTACTGTGAAATATTCCTCGCATGTCTTTCATGGCAAATCCCATCACACTAAATCAATCTGATCCTTATCAGAATTCCAACTTGGATTATTTACGACTATTGGCTGTTGTACAATAAATTATTTCTTTCTCTTTGCCTCTGTATGATATACTGGTTTTTACCTATGTGTAATACATAATACACAGGTAAATTTCAACTTTGAGATTTTTTATAAAAGCCAAAAAGTACGAACAACGGCCCTACTTTCCTCTAACAAGTTCAAAAAACCAAGATAAAAGAAATTTTTATAATATTATGGTCTCTTCTACACATAAATCTTGTGTTGTTTCCGAAATCTACTACTTTTACATAATTCAGTTTTTATGCTGATACTGTCAGAAAGAAAATTTATGATATTTTTCATACAACTAAACTTTTTCCATATTTATACACATCAAAACTCTACAAACAAATACTAGTTATTTTCCCCAAAAGAAATATTATTAACGTTGAACTGATTATACAAAACGTAAACCATCATCAAAATATCTTCCAAGTGAGTATACGTTACCACAAACACATCAAAGAGATAACCATCCTGGTCAATTAAATTAACCAGCTTCCAAAATACTTACTCAAAAAATTAATTTAAAAAAAAAACTTCCAGTTAATTTTTTGTCAACCGAAAAAGTTGCCAAACAAAAAGAACTACTAGCTCAAGCAATTATATATTTACATATATACCTACACATAACAAAATCATCTTTTCCTGAAGAGAAAAATTTTACAAAATATTTTACAAAAGAAACTTGAATGCTCAGATTTACAAAAACTTTCATCAGCCTGACTTGAGAATAACAATGTGAAGCAGAATTTATTTTACAAACCAATAAAGGAAATTATGTAACGAAACAAAGTGACAAAATAGAAAAGAAATTGACAGCTGAATCATGATGGAAGCATTCGGATTACTAGGGCCCCTTCCCTTCGGCTGGGAGTGTAAAATTGAGACAAAATTGGGCAGATTGTAAGTTGTACATTTTACTTGAAGCTATTATAATTAATCTGATATACAAAGCGTGAATGAGAAACAAAATGACACTCCATGATATTGAATAATTTTGAAAACAACTAAGGTGTACCTTTTTTGACGAGGCAATCCCTTCAATTTTGGGTTTTTTAATCAAACTGATCTTTAATGGCATGGATTAAAATTGACTTGGACCAGAACTTGTAGCCATAGTTCATCGATGAATGTGTAAATGGGACACTTGGCAAGATTTCTTCATCTTGATATTAATTTCTTTTTGAAAATTTTATACTTGTTCCAGGTATTTCATTGACCATGAAAATAAAAACACAACATGGAATGACCCAAGACTAATTTCCTTTCCAACGCCTCCGTATCACGTAGCTGTTCAACAACCATCTGCTTATTTTGAGGTAAAATTTTTATATTCACAATCAAATTCCTAAAAAATATAATTGATTTCGAGAAAAATCGTCAAAAAAAAGTGAAAAAAAATTCTTCGCCAAACTCCCACTACAGAGCAAGCATGTCACTAGCGATAAAATGTACAGCCTATGCAGTCGTACAACTTATCGGCTTGTAACAAACTCCTATCAAAATCCTGCAATTTAGTTAAAATTAACATTACGGAAGTATCTGTGTTATATCATTACATGTACATAACGGTTTTTTGCATGACAGACAAGTCCAAAGTGCACTCAATTTGATTACACTTTCAATCTAATGCAAGTCAATGTGTGGGGACTTTTCCACAAACACACAAAAGTAACTAATTAATACACTCCACGCTCCTCAAATTGTGTCTATTATTGGATGGCCAATGAAATGACGATTGTCAATGATTAAAAAGCAAAAAATTCACATTACAGCTCTCATTCATAATATTCATCTCTTTTGGTGAAAAGTTTTCACCCGGTTTTAAAATAGAAACGATATTTACAGCAAAAAGAATTTGAATGACTGTCAAACAATATTTTCATTATAAATTACACACACAGTAAACAATGTGGACTCAAAACCATTATGAAGGCCTCATTAGCATTCTAAAAATTGAGACCAAATTAAATTAACATATATTTTAGAAGGCGAGAGCCAAGTTGAGAAGAGCATCTGCCTTTAAATTAGTTTCCCATAGTCAAAAGTAGGTAACTTAATTTCTTAACTATCTCTTACACTTTCTGGAGGTCAGTCACATTCCTGTAGTTTGACCTCAAAACTTTGAGATAAGAAATGAGACTTGTCCTCGTCAAAATAAAAAGAAACTGAAAGAAATATCTGGCAAGATTTATGAATTGCATGGTCAATTGCAGATGAAAACTTATATAAGTATATACCCTTCAAGATTAATTCCATCCTGTCCCCATACACACACACACATCTCTGTTGTGTTGTGAATGAGGGAGGGTGTTCATATAATTAATTGGGTGAGGAGGGAGGAGGGTGGAAACCGATAAATGTCATAAACAAAAAAGTGTAGAAAGCACGCGCCAAGTCTATTTTTCCACTTTCTCCGTTAGGAAAAGCTTGGATTCTCTCATCTGTATTATTGTTTATTAATTGAAAATATACTTTGACATTTGGATTAGGACACGAGTGGGAGTTGGTCAAGTCCAGTGCCGAGTGTCCGTGGGTTTTCACTACACCGTCGTGGGTCATCACCACGACTGGGGTCAGCAAACAGGATAGCTCCATCCCCCACACCATCACCCCGAAATTCAAAGCGGAATGAACTCCAGTCCATTGTTTTGGAGTCTTCGGGTGCCCGAGGTGGGGGAGCCATGTCCTCATGTTCCCAATTTAATGAGCCACCAACAACTCCGGCTAATGTGAGTAGTCGGAGTAGTGGGAGAGGAGGGACAGTCACTAGTCAAACTAATTTTAATTTGGGAAGTACGTCCGTGGATCTCCCGTCTGAACGACCGACCTCTGCAAGATCTTTCTCCTCCTCCTCCTACTGTCCATTAAGCGTCCCAGCAAGTTTCCTCGCTTCCTGTGACAGTGAAACAGCCTTCCGGACTGGTAATCCAACTTCTCTCTCTCTCTCTCTCTATCCACTAATTAATTAATTTACTCTCCCAATATTTTACCTAACCCCCTCCCTCCCTCCCTCTTCATATACTATAAAAAGAAACTGAATCCTCACTCTTCCCTGCCTCTGTTTTTCTAGTATGTTCTCTTTTTCCTACTGCCGGCGAGCCACAAATTCGTCATCTCTTTCACAAGTAAAATGGCGTTAATTTTTATCCTCAAAATTTAATCAGCAGCAAAGAAAATGAGAAAAATGTTTTAATGTTTTTTTAAAAAATTTCAGATACCACAATCGTGCTAATTTGGGTGAGTTGTTGTTTACTTTGACTGTAAATAATTTATACATCTTTTGTATAATTGAGATATCATTTTTTTCAGTACTGAGTGCTCTTCAAGTTGCAAAACATCCTCTCGCCTCGGAATTATCCTCCCAGAAAAATTTCAATGATGGGAAGGATGGAGACACGGACACGGTCATCACGTCAATTCCTGGAGATACAAAGTCGCTCGGAATGCAGTCTCCACTCAAAATGAACAGGTATGCAGTATAAATAATGCAAAGGCTGTCAAGTTGAAACTTTTCTCAAGTATGTCTCAGTCAAGTCATGACTATGCTAAAATAATAATCTCTCTCCCATTTTAATCTATCCAGTAGTTATGGAACGGACAGTCCAGCCAGAACCGGGACGCCAGTGTCCCTCCTAAAATTCAGTAACAATCAGTCGTCTGTCGGGAGTCTGTTTACAAGATGGGGTTCTCCACAATTGTCAATGTCCCCGCAACTAAACCTGGTTCGTTTGACATTCATATTATCCTTTTTATTATTCAGGAGAGTGGATGGATGGGAAGGGAGAAGAGTGCCTAGTCAAATGTAGATGAGGAGGATGGAGAAACACACCAAGGATTATTCAAATGACTCAAGCGGGGTCAACAAGTATAAACAAGAGAGAGGGAGAGAGAGAGAAAGTTTTGAAGTATTCCTATCAACCCGGGATGGTGATACCCGGTCGTCTGTGGGGGGTGTTTGTGCAATTTTATAGGGAATTTGGGTGATTGAAGGAGGGGGATGTGATGCTGACAGGGTGAGAGAGTAAAGTGTGGGTGGGATGTTTTATTCATGAGGGTAATGTTGTAATGCCAAAGTTTGGAGTCTCTAAATGTGACCATAAACTTCCGTCCCTCCCTTCTTGATGCCCTGTACAGGTGTATATAGTGATGTTTTTTTAGTACATCGTTATTAGCCCAACTTGTAGTCCTGTAGTAGTCATGAAACAAAGTTGAAGGAGGGGAGAAAGGTAGTTTCATGGGCTATCTGGCTTAAAAGCAGGAGGGGGAGGAGAGAGAGAGAATTTTGAAGGCGTGAATGAGAGGAGGGTATAATAAAAAAAACTTTGTGTTTTTGTTAACACAGGTGAGGGAGGGTTCGTCCAACAAGGCACAGAAGAGTCCTAAGATCAAATTAAAATACTTAAAAGGGATCTTTCCTGCGGCCGATGAAACTTTCCTTCTTGATGTCCTCGCCTCCTGTGAAAACAATGTACAAAAGGCCTCGGACAAAATGCTCCAGAAAGGCTTTTCCCGGACTCCACCGCCAAAGTAAAATCATTATTTCCCTACTACTACTCATAACTTAAACTATCATATTTCTTCCTCACTTGGTCTACTTTCTCTTTTGTGTCTTTGCCGGTGTAAAGACACACACAACAAAAGAACACGAATTTGAGACTTTGTCCACACTTTTGAACCACTAACTTTATTTAATATTAAACAATGTAATGTGATTCCAGACCTGCTCGTCATAAATGGTTCGAGGTGAAGAATCTGATAGAGAAAAGACAAAAGGCCATCAACCAGACAAATATGGCCAATATTTACCATCAAGCTATGGGTGAACCGTTGGAATCTCCATTCCCAACTCCTTTGTGAGTTGAATCAAACACTATTTTATTTTTGTAAATATTTTACAATCATTGAATTATTTATGTGAGAAATTTTATTGACAAAAGGTTAAAACCAGCTCGACCTCACTTGACTGCCCAGGACAAGGAGAAGAGTAAAGAATATCTGAGAGGTAAATTTCCAAATCTTCCAGAAAGATTCGTATCTTGGGCACTGGAGGCTTCCAAATTTGACAAAGTGAAAGCTGAGACTCTACTCCGGGAAGTTGGTCCAGCAACTCCGGATGAATTCAAGTCTTTTGTTGTTGGATCCAAACTGGATGAAGGGAAAAAGAGTAAGACTCTTTATAATTTCTGATTTAATTTTTATCAAAATTATTATAACCGAATCACTTTAATTGACTGATTGGTGGTGGATTTTTTTTGCTATTCAGTTTCATTTGCAGACACTGTCATAGAAGTAATGGAGAATAATAATGTCTCTGTTTCTCCGGACAAGTCCAAAGAGGAAGTTGGTGATGATGAAAATTTGGACACACCCGACTCTGGATATTATGAGCTGGAGGCTAAAGCAAGAAAGAAGAATTTCATTACAAAGTAAATATTTGCCCCATTACATGTAAAACAATACTTCATTTTTTAAATTAATTTAATACTAAAAATAATTTCCTTTCAGTCTATTCAACTTAAAACCCAAGGCAGAGGGTGACAAGACGTCCTACACCAATAGTGCATATGCAAGGGGTCCCAATTCTTCCCTTGCTAAGGGCCCCAATCCCGATTTAATAACGTAAGGCCACTTAAATACAAGTTCAAATCATTGTTCGTCAATGAAAAATTTATACTAATTTGTTTAATTTCACAGGACAACTTACATACAGACTACGGGTGGACGGACACTTCATAAAGGACCGAATTACGCATTAAGACAAGGTCCAAAGGGTGCTCAGGGACCCAACGTTTCCCTCGCAAAGGGTTCAATGTGGAGTAAAGCAAAGAATGTCAAGAGTAATTCCAGTAAACATAATTCCGTGATCGTGTCAGTTGAAGGATAAAAATTGAAGGATACATTGGGAATGAAGGATAAATTTTTTCAGTTTTTGTCGGATGATCACTGGTGAATGAGCTTCCAGGAGGAACTTACCCGGGTTGAGAAATCAGTTGGACAAATTTGTCTGTCATCGTTAACTTCCTTACAAATATTACATGTACAATATAGTTTTTTAAAGAAAACCAAAAATGATATTAATATGATCATCCAGGTACAATTTACACTATATACAGGTTACTACATCACATATTCAAATCGAGAATACGAGTTAACTTACTACTTACAACTTTTATCCATAAATGAACAACTTTTAGGTAGTACAACTCTGTGCTTTGGTACTCACAAAGCAATAAACTGTTAATAATTATATACAAAGTCCATTTAATCTTAGGTCAGTTATTGACTGGATGTATATTAATAATGTACAGATCGTAAAGGGAAGAATGTCAATGTTGAAATTTTCCGAGATTTCTAAAGGTTGGACACATATTTACACAGGTTTAAATATTTATAAATTATTCATTCTATTGTAGAATGTGAATTGTATTCTGAGGGAAAATATATGTAAGTATGTACACTATATGTAGTTAAATACAGGGAAAAAATACCAAAAAGGTACAGTTTAGAATATTTTAACAAATCACTGGCTATAGGCTACAATGTAGTCTACTACTTATATGATCTGATAGTGCATTATAAATTAACTTTAGATATATAAGAGGTGTAGGACAGGACAAAAATATGAAACATTGTATTCTGGGATGAAGATAAAAATATTTAGTAATTTTAAATACCTACACCTACTTATGAAAATTGTACATATTTAAATACCTTTGAAAGCTATGGACAGCTTTGGAAACTGTCCCAAAGGAAAGATGGACGATTAACGTTGATATTGGACACTGGTAAATTAACCGAAACTTGTATGAGGTCAATGAGAGAAAGGTGGGAGAGGGGGTCGGACGATGCCGTCTATGTCAAGGAAAGAAAATAAAATATAAAACTTGGCTGAGCGCTCATAACGTCCATACAATTGGGTCTAGTCTATGAAACTATGATACTAATAATCTTAATTACTGTACAATATTAATTGTAGTTCAAGAGAGGAGGAGGAACCGTTCATTTCCAGATACTATTACTTAATTTAAAACGTACTGGGATCTCAAAGAGCATTCTCTAGTCTAAAAAATGATCGTGATTCTAAACCTGAGAGAGAAGTTACATTGTAACAATAAAAATTCCATTCGTTCAATCCAGAACATTCCGTTCTTAACTTTAATTAGATACGACATAAATATGTACTTTACTTTAATGTCTCAATCTTAAAATCAAAAGTACTCATACCTGTCGAAAGTCATTCCTATAGTCAATCAGATTGACTCAAAGTACTCTTTAACAATCAGAGAACCATTACTTTTAGACTTTAATTAGTGTGTACTTAATTGTTCGGGGAAGGTTGTGTACAGATGAGTTGTGTAAATGTAAAATTGTGTAATATTTATTATTGTAATGACTGTAACAGACAAATATTTGTGTACAGACAGATAATGTAGATCACCCAGTTTTTACTTTTCAGTGATCTCCTGAAATTTTCAGGGTGAAAGTCAGTCATTTTTTGAACTGGTCAACATTTAATAATTACAGTAGAAGAAAGGAAAGGGTAAACTGATGAATACAAAATATTTTTCCAGTGTTATTATAAAAACTCATCAGTTTTTCATTCGTTAAAAATATGATATAGACTTACGTCATGGTGCCAAGTCTCAGAATTTTTGCTACACACGACGATTGTAGTAATTTACAAAGAGTATTATTTTACTATTAAATGTACCGATTACAAAATATGCATGGTCTGCATGGATGATTCAACATATTATCTGACAACAAAAATTGTTTATTTCTTAGAACTAACATTGA